>JZKD02S1697813.1:0-22531 GCA_000966675.3 Picea glauca
CATCCACCAAATCTATCGCATCATGCAGGTAGGATCCAAAATCTTCCTCGTGCACCTCGACAGTGATATGCACGCATATCCTTGTTGAAACTTCATACAATTTCTGCTACCACCTCTCCATGGCATATTTGGAATTGGTTTCATAGGAATTCATGCTCCACCAACATAGCTCTCCATATGTTGTGGGATTCATATAATAGTACCCACAAAGAGTGCACAGTTTGGTATAGAACCTTGACACACGACCAATTTCTCCACAATTAGAGAAAGTGGGGGGTCTACGTCCCCCTCCTCCATATTCTCATCAACAACTAATCCCATAGCCACCTATGAAACCTCCTTGATAGCCACCTCTCTCCACACCACCATGAACACCACCCTTCTATTCTTCTTGCACCCGCAATACATAGTGGGTGTGGTCTTGCATCAGTTGGAGTGACCAACAATTTTTAACATCATGGCCCATGGACTTAAAAAATTTACAAAATGAGGTATGATGTTTCTTCTGATATTTATCCAATGTTGGGAAGCAGGTTCATACATGGCCCCACTATCTACAAATCTCACACCATTCCAGCTTAGACCTAGTTGGAGATGGACTTGGCGCACCCATCGCCACATAGTTTCCAAGTATAGGGAACGTGTCTCTTCTATGCCCCTCAAACTGACACATGGTACACCATACATGCTCACGCACAACTTTTTCCTTATCCATATATTGCAACTATGTCATCATATTATCCAATTGTGACTACACCTATTCCAATCTCGTTGATGTCTCTGCCCCTCCTGGTGTAGCCTCCAAGTGCATCGAAATATCAATTTCCTCTACTTGAGTCGTCACCTTCTGTTGGGTGAGTGGGACTCGGATATGGTGGAGTAACCCCACAATAAACCATTCTCTATGTCATGTGTTATGGATATCGAAAATCATCCTATCCAACAAAATATTTAATCATTGGTCATAATCCCACACAATTTCTCCTTGTTTTTGCTTGATTTCCTTTATCTACATAATACACTAATATTATGACTTGGGATTTTGAAATTCCTTAAGTAGATATATCTTGATCTATGTTAGGGACCTCTCTTGTCCCACTGGCACAGTGGCCTTATACTTCATGTACCATGTTAAGGCTCCATCCAAGAACATGGTTTCCAACTGCACAATCTTCATTGCTTCATGTGTGATCCTCTTCACATACCATATTTCTTCACACATGAACCAATGTTGTTCTACATCATCCCTACACATTCCATGGAACACGAGTATCCTCATATTATTATCTTGATTCTCCATCCTCATTCTCGTACTAATTCCTCCTATCTTATTGTTGGTTGTCAGGGTTCTCAATATTGATACTCTTTTTGGTGAAGTAGCATTGAATTCACCTTCTTATTTTCTCATCTCTTCTCTTCTATCTCCTTCTACTCATTCTCCTATTCCAATCGCATCACTATATGTTGTTCTTTATTATTGATTACAAATGTGCAAGGAGGGTGGTTCAAAGGGGGAGTAACTCCATCTTCTTCCAACGTCTCTTGTGAGGTGACCTAGAGAGTTTCCTACCTGTAACCACACAATACCATTTACTATCTCTAAGCCTTCTCCCCCACCACTAGGGAATCCTCCATCTTCCTCTCCTTCTCTTATGCCTCTACTATGCGCCTCATCTTCCACCAAGGTTGCAACACTCTGCAACAACCAAGGGGTTTGGATTTCATCTCCTAGGCCCCTATGACTACTACTATTGTTACGACTATGACTACTACTACTACTACTATTGGTATCCCCACTAGACAAACCTCTCCTCTTTAATATATCTAGTCTCTTTCTCTCCTCTTCTCCTCTGGGTCCATCTCTGATCCAGGAGGATATTGGTGGCCACTCACCTATTCCAACTGGCTCAAAACAATATTTTGGCAATTTACTATTTTTAGTAGTTTTTTGGGTTTCGAACTTTTGGGGCCATTTTGAGGGCCTAAACATCATTTTTTCAATATCGGGCACCTCAATGCTTTCCAAAGGCTCTCATAGAGCCTCCAAACTGAATATCCTCATCAATACCTTTCCAAAAATCTATTCCCCACTCTAAATAGAAATTTTATGGAAATGTTACAACCCCATGAAGTTGATGTACTAACTTACCCCAAATGAACAAGATGATGGACAAATTTTCACAAATCCTTCGACGGTTGTCGACAAGTGACAAATCCACCTCAACTGGAGGCCCTTCAAGGTATGGATCAATTTTTATATTCCCATATTTGAAGGTCAAATAGATGCATATGCCATAGATAAATGGTTAAACCTTCTAGAAGGGTATTTTTCTGTCCACAACTTTTTCGATAGAGAAACGATTACATTTGCGCTCCTTAAGGTCATCCCCCATGGCAAATATTGGTGGGATATTTTCTGTGAGTAAAAGGAAATAGATATATCCACATTATTTGTAGTTTCACCCACTTGGGGTTCCTTCAAGGATGCTATTAAGGAACAATACTACCCTGTTGGAAGTTATGATGACTTATATACAAGATGGACCACACTGCAGCAAGAAAGAGACCAAACAATGCCAAAGTTCACCAATTTCTTTCATACCTTGCACACCAATATGGGTATCAAATATTTTGAGTGACATCTGGTGCTCAAGTACCATGGCGATATTCATAGATACATCTAGACAGAAATGGAGTTTTTGGACATCTCATCCTTGGGCGTGGCCTATCGATATGTTGTCAAAATTGAACATAAACTTAAACAAAAGATGTGACAGTTTGGGTCTGGGAATCCCTAAAAAATAATAAGGGCAAGGGAAACCCCAATCCATAGAACAAAGGATATATAAAATATGGGAAACCTTAGGATAAATAGTCCAAGCTGTAAGAAAAGAAGGACAATGGAAAGACGAAGAAAGATATCGGGAAGTGGTGTGAATTTCATAAGAGCCCTTGGCATAACACTATTGATTGCCACTCAAAGAAGTCATTGGTGGTTGAAGTGAAATCCTATGAATCAGATGTGGATTCTGAATCTAAGTCAAAACCAAAAAAGGGAAGAGAAATCATTGACACAGAACCCAATGCCACCATTTCTACCACCAAGATCTACCCTAGTGAACCTGATGAGAAAGAGGAAGGAGAGCGCCTATTTCATTCACATATGTGGGTGAAAGGAACTCCACTGCACTTCATAGTTGATAGTGGTAGACATAAGAACCTCATCTCAGTATATTTCATCAAGCAGCTAGCCCTGCAGACAACATCACACTCACAACCCTACACCATTGGATGGCTCCACCAAGAAAATGATCTTCGCATCATCCAATAGTGTCGCATGTCATACGACATCAAGACATTCAAAGATGAGGTATTGTGTATGTTTCTCCCCTTGAATTTTGTGATGTTATTTTGGTCCAACCTTATTTATGGAAATTTCATGATGTATATGAGTCTAGGCCTTGTAGTGTTATTATTACTTTGAATAGGAAATCATATAGGATACCTGAGGAAGTCCCACCTAGTGTTATTTCCTTTATCTCTACCAAGCAATGGAGGAAGGTCATTTATCAGACCGAGAAGTTTGTATTCTTCTTGATTCTCTCTCAAAGTGAGTGAAAGGTTGTATCCACATCCATGGCCTTCATGTCTGACCTCTCTATTCATCAAAATAAAGTGGATAAGATTGTGGAAGAATACAAGGAAATATTCTCCTCATCGACTGGGGTACCTCTGCATTGTCAGGTGAAGCATCTCATCGATATGACCCTTGGTACACCGCTACCCAATGGGATAGTCTATTTCCACTTTTTTTTAGAGAATGAGAAGATCAAGCCTCATATCCAAGAACTTATCCACAAGGAGCACAATCGACCCATCTCATGACCTTGTGGAATCCCAATCATGTTGGTGTAGAAGAAAGACGAGACCTAGTGACTCTACGTTGATTATCGGGCCCTAAATAAAATCACGGACATGAAATGGTACCTGATTCCCTAAATTGACGATCTCCTTGATCAGTTCAAGGGGTCCAAATACTTCAGTAAGATTGATCTGGAGTCTGGATACTATCAGGTCCCAATAAAGAAGACAGATGTATGGAAAACTGCCTTCAAGTCAAAAGAAGGTCTTTTCAAATGGATGGTGATGCCCTTTTTCGTTTGAAAATTTCCCCAACAACTTTCATAAGGATGATGAACTATATTTTCACTAATTTTTTTGTAGTGGTGTATATGGATGAAACCCTCATCTACAGAAATATTTGGGCAGAACACTTGCATCATATTCAGCAGGTTTTGCACACTCTGCAGTAACACAAGCTAGATGCCAACTTGGAAAAATGCTCCTTCGGCATGGAAATGGTCAAATACCTCAGCTACATTGTTGATGTGCATGGTGTGGATGTGGATCCATCCAAGATCCAAGTCATTTGTGACTAGCCATCCCCAACCATGCTCACTGAGCTTTGGAGCTTCTTAAGACTTACCAATTTCTATCACAGGTTCATGTTGGGATTCTCCCATATTACATGGGCCCTCTGCCAAGTAACCAGGGGTGGTGGTAAGGGAAATTTGTTTTGGGTCCTATCCCAACAAAAAGCGTTTGATGATTTGAAGCAGCGTTTGTGCTCAGCCCTAGTTCTTTCATTACCTCACCTGCAACAACTATTTGAGATTGAGACAGATGCATCAGACTATGTTGTGGGCACATTCCTCACTCATCACAGCCACCTTGTGGCCTATCACAGTGAGACACTATCAGACTTCGTCCATAATTACCCCACTCACAACAAAGAAATGTACTACATTGTGAAAGCCTTCCACTAGTGGAGGTATTACATTCTTGGGAAGGAGATAGTCATCTACACTGATCATAAGTCGTTGGATTTCATGCAGACACAAGGAAAATTTTAGAATGACCTCCATGGGAAGTGGTCCACATATTTGCAGCAATTCCACCTCAACATCAAGTATAAAATAGGGAGTACCAACTAAGTCATTGATTTCCTCAGCTGACCCCAAGTCATGGAACTCACCATGGTGCTAGACTCTTGTGGCCACGAGACCTCCGGATGGCCCCATGTCTATGTGATAGATCCCGACTTCACCAACACCTAACAAATAATGGGCACAAACACAGCTATCATGAATTTCCATCTTCAGGACAGGTTGGTGTGCCATTTGGTCCATATCTGTGTTCCATCAAGAGAGGGAGAGAAAATAATTTGGGAAGCCCACTATAGTTAAGTGGTAGGACACTTTGACGTGGAAAAAACAATGGCAGTGTTGCAACGACATTTCTACTGGTCGAAACTTTGACAGGAAGTTAGCAAGTATATCTGGTACTATTTCCAAACCAACCACTAAGAAGCAAGGCTTGTACATTCCTCTTCCTACTCCTTACAGGCCCTGGGAATCAATCTCAATGGACTACATGTTGGGCCTTATGTCCACCAAGAAAGGAAATTACTTTGTTTTCTTTGTTGTGGATCACTTTTCCAAGATGATGATTCTAGCTGCCTGTAAGAAGAGCATCACAATCGAGGCCACTGCCAAGCTATTATTTAAATAAGTGTGGGTACACTTTGGGATCCCACAAACCATTATCTCAGATTGGTACAGTCGGTTCCTCAACACATTATGGTCAACCCTCTGGTCACTGTTGGACACCAAGCGCACCAAATCCACTGCCTTCCAGCCCCAGACAAATGGCCAAATCGAGGTCATCAACTGGATGATCTTGCACGTCCTGTGCATGTAAAATTACAATCCCCTCACAAATGGAGTGATATGCTTCCCTATTTTCAACAAAACTACAACAAATCCATGCATAGCTCAATCGACCACAACCCTTTTAGGTGGGGTTAGTATTTCAACCATTGGGTCCCATGGATGTTGCACTACCCCTTGCGGAAACCCATTCAAACTTGTTGCATCCTCCAACCAAAGATGACAAATCGAGTCGGTTCACTGAGAGGATTGAACACATCCTCCAACAGGTTCAAGTTATTTTACATAAGTCCAATTCCAAGTAGAAGCAACGCCATGATCAACACCTGGTGCCACACCAATTTCAGGTGGGAGACAAAGTTTGGTTGCACTTGCAGAAATAATTCCTTACATGACCTCATCGAAAGATTCATCCAATCCATTATGGACCCTACAACATCAAAAAGGTTGTGGGTGACAATTCTTTTGAGCTCAACTTCCCCCCTTTCCTTGGATTACACCCATTGTTCAATGTGGACCTCCTTCGACCCTATTTTCCACCATTATTGGACACCTCAGAGATAGAAAAATAGTTGACACCAACAAATATCAACCATGACTGCATGGAACAGGAATCCATTGATCGTATCATGGACACACATGTCAAGGGCACTCACTATCAAAGGATCCAACTTTATCGGGTCGTCAAAGCATGCCAACTCCTACACCAAGGCAAGTGGCTCAACCGAGGCCAAATTCAGCAGAAATTTCCTAATCTAATGAGGGAAATCAACACAATGGAGACCGTTTCTTCCTAAGGGGAGAGGATTGATCTAGTAGGATATTGATGGTCACCCATCTAGTCCAACTAGCTCAAAACAGTCTTTTGACAATTTACTATTTTTAGTTGTTTTTCAGGTCCCAAACTTTCGGGGCCATTTTGAGGGCCTAAACGTTATTTTTCACGATCATGCACCTAAATGATATACATAAGATATTATTGCACTCCCAAAATGAATCTCCTCTTCAATACCTTTCCAACTAGCTATCGATCACCCTAAACGGAGACCGTAACCAAAAGTTCTAACCCCGGGAAGTTGATGTACTAACTTACCCTAATGGGGCCCACATGAATTTTGGCGATTTATCTCCTAGGGTTAGGGTTTTGGATGTCTAGAGTTTTGGCAATCATGTTTATTGTAAAAAGGACTTCAAATCCTGATTGTACTCATCTTCTTGCGAATGAGTGTATCCGTGACATCTCTTCTCAGAGATAAGCTGCCACCATTCTAGCAAGCTTGTTTTTAGTCTAAATTTTACAGTTTCAACATATTTTTTATTTAATAGAAGTCAAGTTTTACTACATCTCTGTTATTATTCATTGTTTATTTGTGTTAACATTATAAATCTATGTTTTCCTTTCGTTCCTCTCATAAATCCAGATAAATATCACTCCTCTCCTCATCTTAACAACTTTTGGATCCTCCTCAACCGATCCATCTCCTCTCTTATTTCCCCCCTATATTTTCATCCCCCTAGCACGAGGGGAGTCTACTCAATCATATTTTTGGGATCCATGCACATCATCCATTTTTCCACGAACAACATCTTTATTGAGAGTGGGATTTCTTCCAAAATTCTTTTCGTATGACCTTCTATGAAGTTTATTTCAACTTCACTAAAAGAATCAGTGTACTCCACAAAAAATTCAATTGTATGTCCCTCTTTCACTCAATAAAATCATAAATCAATGGCCCGATCCTACTTTTTTTCCAATGCCTTCAACCTATCAACTGTGTCTTGATTAGAAACTATCGAATCTAGTGGCCTCAAAGAAGTATTAGTGGCATTCTATCATTTTAGTCATTCATACAACAAACAAGGAAATTCAGTAAAGAAATTATCATGCATATTAGTGTAAAGATACGTATCCTTCCATCACTCCACATTTACTCTCAAACCTTGAGTTTCCTGCTGAGAAAACTCATGTTTCTTCCCAGTTAACCAATATTCAATTTCCTCCCAATATGGATACCACCTCATCTATTTCCTTCATCATTCAATACAAGACTTTCAGGTCCCAATAATGGAACCATTTGTTGGTTTGTTTCACGCTTGCATGCTTCCTTCTTAACATTGGGGGTTCGAGACCCAAGGTTCGTCCATAGTTGACTATCAAAACCCCAAATCATCAACATATCAATCCTCATCCAAGATTGAAGAAGGTCTCACCTGAGACACTGTGAGGATCACAAAGACCATCTGGTATTGTGTTACAAGTTACTTAACAAATGAAAAAACATAATGGAAGAAACACATTCATTCAAACACATAATGGACACATCATAGGTTCAAAATCAATGTAGTTTTATTATCATCCTCATTCCATCAATCATAGGCATATAGTAAGAAAATCATATATCGAAAACAACAGAGGATTATCTTCCCTTAGATCATTCCCAAGACTTACAATACATTGCACCATGCACATTATTTCATACTATCACATATGAAAAACTCAAACCTTTGGCCAGAGACATTACAATACTACAGAGACTCAGAACGATCCAGTGGACTAGCCCTTGAACAATGGAAAGTTAACGGTAACTCAATGAATCAACCCTTTCCTTGTCATCCTTGCTTCCTTTTATATCCTTCTTGGCTCTATCCCTTTGTCTAATTCAATTTTACTCCACTCGATCTACTGACTGATAGTCCCGCACACTTCTATCACCTGCCTATTGTTCGCGCAAGTTTGATCAGACCAGGGTCCTTCTCAGGTTACCAACAAAAGGTACTGAGCAGTCTAGAACGCTGGCATTTTCATCTCCTATGAAGAGAAGAAGTCTCACCCAAAACGCTGCTAAGACAAAAAGATTAGGAAGGGTAGGGAAAATACTTAGGAGGATCCACAGAACCTCTGGGACTCATCCTCAGCTTGCGCAAGAGACATAAACAATGCTAAATATTATGTATGCAAGAATCGGACCTACTTATGTTGAGAACCAACATTTAAACATAGAACCATTAAATAAGTATTGCAATGCATGAGTAAACGCACAGAGACACATCATATTTTGAAATTTCAGATCCGTCTTCATATTAGCTTCAGAACCTTTCCATAATTATAGACTCTTGAATACCCAGTAATGCTTTGTACAGACTCTTCACTCTAGACTCATGTTACAGAGGCCTGGCTCTCAGATAGATATATCGGTTACATTACAGACTCAAGACTTTACTTGACTCAACTTACAATAATCAATAGCTAAGAGATTAACTGACTAACAAAAACAACACCAACCCTTTTACAATTATGCTCAATCTTATATATAGCTAGGTTGTGTCTTCCATCTCGGCTTGCATGCTTCCTTGTTCTGTTGCAACCATTTGTTTCTCAGTTGGCGTTGCGCTGAATTTCACAACTGCTTTTTGTTTCTCTTTCTCGATCTGTTGTCCAGCTTCTGGTGAAGCTTGCACAAATCGTGCTTAGTCAAAACTTGCAATATTCCTTATTCCATAAATGAAGGGCCCAACAGGATCCGACCACAATCCTTGACTTACCCTCAAGTCAAGTGATTGGTTCTTTCGCATATCCCAGGAGAATATTTTTTTTCGCTTGTCCTTCTTTTTTTCTTCCTTCAGCTCTTATGTTTGTACATTCCCTTCTTTTACCTCTTCAAATGAAGGGCCCAAATCTGGGACCAATTCTAAGGCTCACTCCTTTACTCCTTGAAAGTTTCCAACTTTGTCCTACCACTTCCTGGCGAGGAGTGATGCCTCTGTAACGAACTGTTGGGTCTCTTATTTACTATACCCCTTTGGTTTGGACGTGACCAACAGGTTCCACTCAGAATATGTTGTTGCATAAGCTTGATGCATCTGCATCTACACTTCCTCAATAACAGGTCGGAAGTCATGCAACTCATTCTTTGCTATGGACTGCACCTCAAAGAGGGCGTTCAGTTCATTGTCAGCCTGTTGGATTTGGTTGAACTTCTGTTGTTTCTCCATCGGATCCATTGTGACCACAACTTTCTCATTCAACACCTAGATCTTTGTGTGCACCTCCTCCAAGACTTGGTTTCGTCAAGCGATGATGCCCATCCAATCGTTGAATTTCCTGAAAATCTTTGTGCATTCCGTTGTGTGCTTGTGTAGTGTTGCTCGAGAATTGTTTCCTTGTAGTACTATCTTATGCATCTTCTCTTGCAGATTTTGAGGTTGCTGCTCTGCTTCCTATTGAGTCTGTCGCAACTATTCTTCTAGATGCTCAACATGAGTGGCTAGTTGCATCCATGCTCCTTGTAGCAGTTCAATATGGTGCTCTGGCTCACCTGCGTCACTGGATTCAGGTAGTTCAGGTGCAACCTTCTGAATTTTCGACCAGGCTTCAAAAAGTCTTTTTTGCACTCTCTCCAGTTTTTGCTCAACCTAGATTTGTTCATACACTTCCTGTGTCCTTCATGTTTGCGTGACAATCTCTTCTTTCCTTGCGACATTGGCAGACATATCGGCCTCCTGGACCCTTTTCTCTAATTTATCAGTTGATGCTCTGATCATTCCAAAAAATTGTGTCGTTGACCACTGTACAAGGTCAGCGGATGAAGGAGCTGTGTCTCTAGGTTCTCGTGTCTCTAATGGAAGTCCACTGGTCATTGAATGCTTCGAGCAGGTCTCTACCTCCTCCTCTATTGGTGGCCCTGGTGCGATCCTCAATCTTAGCTATGAGGGAAAAAGAGTCAAAACCTATGTTTTGGCTATGCATAATTGCATCAGTTCTACACATTGTTGATGGTTCTAGAGAACCCACTCCATCTGTTCTCTCTCAGATGTCGCGCTCTACCCGGTTGTTGATTCTGGTTCTTTTTGAGCATCTGGTATGCCCTGCTCTTTTGTTGTGTTTTCTTCATGAATTGTTCTCTCTTGGGCACCCTCACCCTTTGCTGGTGAGGTGATCTAATGGTTTCTTTGGGCTCCCAACTCCTCTACAGTTTGGGTGTCTTTTCCTTGCGCCAAAGGCTAAGGATGTTGTTCCTTGATTTCCGGATTCATACCATTTAGCTTCATTCTCTTCTCTGGTACTTTGGGGTTTGGACCAAAAACTTCTGGTCTCAGCTTAGGTGACTCTTGGGTTATTTTCAGGAGTCCTCACTCCACTTTCTCTGGCTGATCGAGCTACATTGGCTCTGGGTTTGTGCTCTGGGGTGGACTGGTGATTTCTTTGGTTGGTGGTTGGGGTGGTGGTGGTGACGAAGGGTGCTCAATGACAAATGTGGATGGAAATTTTTCAGTATAAGGGTCATCATGCATGTGGATGATAGTGTTGGATTTGATCGTTGAGTGGGTGCAAGGAGCAACTGATGCAAGGGACTGGGGGTTCAAAGGTTTGTTCGACGAGACCCCGGTTCTATGCCTCTTCATCAATGGTTCGATATCAAACACAACATGTAGGATCTGGTTGACATCCTCACCTAACAACATGGCATCATCTTGCAGTTGATGGAGGGTTGTTCTTTTCTTCCGCTCCAATTGTTGCATCTCTTCTTCCTCCTTAGATTCTGATTGTACGGGAGCTTCTAGCTTCTGTGACGTTAGACCTGAACTTGGTCTGGCTTCTTCTTCTTTGTCTATCTTCTTCAACAGCTCCGCTGGAAGAATATAATGCATTCCTGACTTGCACAGGCTGCATTTGAATCCTGGCCAAGACATGACTTCCTTGTCGAAGGCCTCCTCATTCAGATAGAATGAAAACATCTTTGTATGGAAATCTTCCCTGCTAACATGTCTCGGCTAGAAAAATGTGTGGTGTCAGTTCATGTTGAAGGAAATGTTTTGAGTATTGTAGTTGAGGAGATCCTACGAGATACGTAGCCTCTGTGTTGCTTCTATCAGACCATTGTACCTTTTATAAAATGTTGTGGTGTTGAAGGTTGTATTCTTCGAATTCAACCTTGACTGCCATGGATCAAACATCTTCGCCATGTGGCCCTTATCTGGTAGCGTTGGCGGCCTTCCGATGGGTGGCTTCCATTTGAACATTGTGAATGCCATTATTAGATATCCATAAGTGAATATTGCTCCCTTCTCCTATGCTTCCTCGCATGCCACTAGTAGTTCCTCCAACAGGTAACTACACCAATTGAACACAGCGTCGTTGGCACAAAAGTCTGATACTGATAATGCATCTAGCGTGAATTCACCCTTGTAGTATGATCTCATAACCTTACTGGATATGATGTAACGACCAGTCCAGACTATCTCTAGTAGTATGGGTTCGATTACTGTTTTGTGCCCCCCCCCCTCTTTGTGTTGAATTTCTCATACAAGTTGAGCTTGCCTTTCTTTTTTTCATGCTTACCAGGACCCTGGAATACTTTTGACACATATTCTCCTTCGAATGACAGTCTCGTAAGCTTGTAGAACTTTATGTGCAGTGTCCTTTCCTCCTACGTGAGCTCCTACAACTCCATTGTGGCATTCCCAGAGTATATCCTATTTTTCATGATCCAAGACACATCATCTGAGGATACTATCTATTCCTAGTTTATACAATTGTCCGACAATCAGATGATAATTTGTTGCTCTAACAACCATGTGGAATTTATGGGTTTTGGAATATTTTTTTGGGCAGGCCCCTATACTTAAGAAGACTGTTATGTCCTACAGGTATTCTATTATGGCCTCAACCCGAAACAAGTCTGCATATGGGAGATGGTCATCTATTGCTCCGCCACTTTCCCCTAACTCTAATTTGGATAAGTGATCAAGTCCTACGTTGCATATTCCTGACTTAATGATAACGTCAAAGGAAAATCCCTGAAATAACAACAACCATCTACAAATTCTCCCTTCCAACATAGGTTTGTTGACTAGATATTTCAATGCAAAATGACCAGTAAAGAATTTGAAACCAGAACCTAACAAATAATGTCTAAATTTATGCAAAGCATAGATCCTGGCTAAGACCTCCCATTCTGTCATTGTGTAGTTGTGTTCTTCTTGCGAAAACTTCTGACTCACAAAATAGGTAGGATGATCCATATCTCCATCTCTCGGTTGCGTTAAGATAGCTCCCAAGGCAATTCTTGAAGCATCTACATGGACGTGAAATTCATTCTCCCGGTTTGGGAATATTAGAATCGATGTTGTTCTAAGCTTCTCCTTAAGTGTCTCGGATGATTTATCACATTCCATAGTCCATTGGAACATTTTATCCTTTTTCACTAGGTTTTCCAGAGGTGCAGTAATGTTGGCATATATTTGGATGAACCTGTGACAGTACCTTGTGTGTCCTATTTTGGAGCGCAACTGTTTAGCACTCATAGGTGGTGGCATGTTTGTGATGACCACAAATTTGGCTAGGTCTACCAATACTCCTTCTTGGCAGACTATGTGGCCCAAAAAACTCCCATGAGGTACAGAGAAGATGCACTTTCCAAGACTCAATGAGCTCTGCAATTCTCTACATCTGTCAAACATTAGCCACAACAGTGCTACATGTTCCTTGAGCAGGATATATATTGTCCAATCATCCATATAGACTTCTATAAATTTGTGAATGAACTCTCTAAAAGATGCTATTATGATCCTAGAGAAAATTGTAGGGCCATTACTTAAGCCAAATGGAATCACATTGTATGCGAAAGATCCCCATTCTGTTATGAAAGTGGTATTCTTTTTGTCCTCTTCAACGATCCTGACTTGGTGGTACCCTAAAAATATGTCTATGAATGAGTATGGTTCCTTCCCCACAATCTGTTCTAGAACCTCGTCTATAAAGGGTGTTTGGAAAGGGTCATGCACACAGGCAGAGTTGAGGCTTCTTTAGTCTACACAGACTCTAATATCCTTTGTGCCTTTCTTGCTTTGAATAACTATCGAGCTAACCCACTCTGCTTCTTCTACTACAAAAATGATTCTTGCTTCCAACATCTTATCTATCTCTTTATTAACCTTCTCTTTTAATCTAGGGTTAATATGGTATGGTCTATGTCTAATAAGCTTGGATCCTGGTTTCAATTCAATATTCATTTCTCCCATAACTCCTTTGATTCCCTTTACTCTGAAAAAGTCTTTGGGAACAAACCCACATATTCTCATAGCAAACTCTGTGTTTATTGACTTGCTTGCTCATCCCAGTAGTCTCCCACCATAGCTATCTTGGGTTTCTCTATGGTCCCTATGTTGATTTTGCACAATTTTAATGGGTGATTGTAGGAACTATCAGTCTGGCTGGGTATGGTATTTTGAATTTCTTTGCTCCCCTCTGTCTCTTTGATGGATAGGTTTCTCAATTCTTCTAAGTCATCTAGGATTTATACATTTCTGCTAATCTGATAACATTCTATAGGTTTCTCAGTTGAGGCCAGATTAAGTTTGTTCTGAAATTCTTGGATATGTTTGGAACATACCGCTAAGTTTGATTTCTGATTACCATTATCTGTAAAAATAAATCCTTTAATCTTTTGTAGGACTACTTCAAGCTTAGGGTACTAACTTTTAATGAGAAGTCCTTGCAAAAATGAGCTGCCAGTTTTTTCCAGTCGTTGGTTTGCCTTCTAGTTTCTTCATGTATGAACCAAGATTCCAGGATTGGACCTAGAGAGTGGGGAAATACCTGGACCCAGAAGTGAGAGGGTATCCCCGCAGCTTGCCACTATGTCACACATTGTTAAATATGCATTCTAGGATCTGATTCTCCGTTGAATAGTTTCACAACTTGGAGATTCGTCTGCATCTCTGATTCCAACAGCTCCTTATTCTGGAACCTGTACTTGATAGCTTTATTCACCTCGTCCCAAGTTCTGAGTATGTCTTTATGATTATCCCACCATCTGGCAAGGGTGTTCTGAAAAGATACATCTAGTACTGAGATTATTTGATCTTCTATTACATTTTCTTCAATGTTGAGTAGAAAACTGTCTAGTTCTGAGCTTCCATCGTATACTGGGTGTTTTCTAACTTCGGGCCCAACCCATCTGGCCACTCTGATAGTTGTGCATCTTCTTGAGAATATTTCGTATGAACTTTGTTTCCAACTATCTAAATCCAATTCCGAATATTCATATGCTGACTATATGCTTCTCCAACTTACTAATCCATTAGTAGTAGGATTTATATAATCGTCTCTAATTCCTGTTGTTATGGTGTACAATTGCTCAAAGTATTCTCCCTCCATATTATTATATGTTGGCTCTGTATACCTGGGTCCTACATATGGATACAAATATTGAACTACCTTGATTCCCTCATCCTCAAAGGTCATGGTGTCTTTATTTAAGTTGATTACTGCATAATTTTCATAAGCCCAATCAATGCCAAGTAGTGCAGGGTAAGGGTCCTTATCTCCCATGATATCAATGAATTGAAAGTCAGCCATTTTCTTTACTCCTGCAACATCTATTTCCACATTCTCCAGTATTCCTTTGGGGAATATACAATATTGGTTTTCCATTCTTAACTGAATTGTGGAATATGTCAGCCTAGGTTTTCCTAAGGCTTCCTGGGTCTTTTTAGGTAGAATGTTCACATCGGATCCTAGATCCAACATGATGTCCTTAATATCAAATTCATCTAAATGGGCTACTAGTCTGAATTCTTTTCCAGATCATACTTTTCTTCACTGCACTCTCTGAGTAATCTTCTAAGGAAGATTAACCCTTATTCTTGCTTCTAGGGGTTCTTTGTTCCCTAAAACTAGGTATAGTGCATTGAACAACTTTTATGTTAATTGATCATTCCCTAGAATGTCAGAGAATGATTGAAACCAAAGGTAAACTACATTTTTAGGTTGCTGAAGTTGTCTCGGCATGACTACAGGGTTTTTGGGTGTAGGAGGTGAAGCAGGGACTTGTGCAATATTAGGATAAACCATAGGTTGTGGGGGTTTCTCTTGCATATCAGGGCTAGGAATATTTTGAAATACTTCTATGCCATATTTAAAGAACAACATTTGTTTCAAAGGGTCGTACCTGTCTTCTTTAGGTGCTTCTTTATGGATTTCAGGTAGAGTATCAACATCAACTCCTGTCTTTTCTCCTCCTTGAGTAATAATATTATGGTTGGGAAATTGTCCCTTAATAACCCTTTTGATTTCTGAACTGATGAGGTTAGTTCCTCTTTGTCATACTCTATCTTCCCATTTTGCAATTAACTCTGGGTAGTCTTTAGTTGTGTGCTCGTTGGTTCTGCAATGAGAGCACCATTGTCGCCTTGGATGAGGACAATCTCTAGCCATGTGACCTTTCTCATCACAGTTATAACATCTTATTGGCCCTCTTCCCCCAGTCCTTCCTCCTCTGAAGTCTCCTCTGGCTCCACCTCCTCGAACTCTTCCTAGTCCCTGGGGGTTTTCATTCACCCTGAATGTTGTTTGGTCTAACCTATCTGCAAGTGCATCCAACACTCTACATTAATTGGTAGTATGCGTGGTAGGTGCACAGAACTCACAGTGTACTGTATTTGGTACTGTCGAATATTTCTTCATAATGGGGCACTGTCTTGGCCCATGCCCATGGATTTGGTAGATTTCACAATACTCAGTTGTTAGTGCTTCTTGGCCTCCTCGAAAAGCATGATATGGGGTGGGGTTATGGAATGGTAAGTTCATAGATACCTATACAACTCCTCCCGTGGGTCTTGGTGGGTTACCATCGGATTCTAAGGAGGTCTCATTCCCCTTATTCATGGACATTTGTTCACTAGATGACCTTTTGTATAGCATCTGATGCACCAAACCCGTGGTGGTCCTAGTCTGGGTATCGTCATCTCTTGAATAGTTTCTATAAGCGTCGATATTTCCCCTTGTATTTGCACCAGATTTGCATTTGTTGGGGGTCTGGTCACTCTCAGGCTCCCAGGGTATCCCGCCATGGCTTCAATCTTCATCGATTGTTCCAAGGCGTATGTTAAAGTGGCTATCCGTTGTTGCGTTAGAGGAATCCAAGTCAGAGGCAACAATCCCTGAATGTACCACTCCCTTTAATGTTCTTCGTGGATTGGATGTGCCAAACTCCCTATAGGATCTTTAAACTTTTGGGTGTATTCCCAGGCTAATTCACCTTCCCATTGTTGGATCTCCCACAACTCAGACAGAGTCTATTGTTCTGACTGAGGTAGTTTGAACTCTGCTATGAACCTTGTCCGTACCTAGCCAAGTGTGAATGGTTGACCTTTGTTTCCTGGAACTCCTAGCTCGATGATCTTCATGTACCACTTGAGAGTGTGACCTCTCAAGGTAGTCTAGAACTAGACCAACTTATTCACATCCGGAGTCCCTTTGGATCTCCAAATTGCTTCGCACAAGAACCAGTGTTTCTCAACTTCTTCATCGCCCTTTCCCCAAAATTTTGGGTATCGTGCAATCGAACCTCCCATGTAGCCAACCATTGTTGATATTGGTGTTATTATCAATATGAATCCTAACGGTCTTGCTTGTGATATACCAGGGGATCTCAATATCCTCCCTGTACTTGCACTTCCTGGTTGTGATTAACTAACTAATTGTATTGGAACAGAACTAACATGAGAAGGTAGTATTGAACTTACTTCTTGTATAGAAGACACTTGGGGTATGGGTGATTTGGGGCTGGCGCCACTAGCTACGGGGCAGTTTTCTTTCATCTAGGGGGTCTCATTTTCTTCCACTGGGACGATCTCTTCGGTCGGATTCTCGATCTCTCCTGTTATCGGGGCTGAATCTTCTCTTTCTTCTTCAAGATTCATGTTGACTTATTCCTCTCTTACGTATTCACCTTCTCCTTCGTTTCCAACCTCCTAGGGACTTCATTCTCTTCACGCTTCTCTCTCATTTAATCTTTGACTAGCCAGTCGTTCCTGTCTTCTCATCTTTTCCAACTCTTCTATATGTCTTTCCTCTACTTCTTTTGATCCACATTCTTTCCTCAACTTCTTGGACTGTCTTGTTGGTTTCTTGATCTTGTTGCCTCACCACTTCTCAACTATGGTGGCTCTCTTCAAGGCTCGATCGTCTCTCAAGTTCATTTCTTGTTGTTTTCCCCCCATTTTTCAAAGGACCCTTCCCCTCTCTCATGCCATGACTCTCACCCCTCCTCTCCCTACCCAAAGCGAGGGTGTTTACGTTTCCATATCAGTCAGGGACATATTCAACATCCCCTCCTCCATCAAGAAAACCTTAATCCACAGGGGTATTTCTCTCAACAATCTTCCCCTTGTGTCTTTCTTGAAAATCTCCTCTGCTCTCGAAAAATATTGGTGGTTCTCAGCTGCAAATTCGATGATATATCCTTCTAATGTCGTGTTTACCCATAAATCAATCACCTGTGTAACTGGACAATCCAGCCTCTTAAGTGTTGCTATATTTTTGGTGTCCCAAGAACAGATCCTCTTGACTCGTCCTTGGAACTCTAGAGCTTCTTGGAGCCTCTTTATCTAGTTGAAAAATTATTTTAGGAATTTAACCTACAAAATCTCATATTGGTCGCTCGATCTTTCTGAGTAAAAGATTGCTTCCCGAGTTTTTTCCACCGATTTTCCCCTCAATTCCCAACTGATTTCTTCACCGAACATATTGAAGATATATACATTGGTCGACCTACAATGATCCATATCTCTATCCCAATCGGTGTTGACAAAGCCATGTACATTTAATTCACTATCACCTCCAGGTTTTCCTTGATAGCATATAGCATAGTCTTTTGTGCCACAAAAATACTTGAATACTCTCTTGATAGTTGCACAATGCTCATTTCCATGTGTCAACATGTATCTACTAAACACTCCCACTGCATGGGAAATTTTTGGTCAAGTGTGACCATTGCATACATTATACTACCAAAAATTTTTTCATAAGGAACATGTGCCATGTCCTCTATTAACTCATGTGTCTTTGGACATTATTCAAAAATTATCCTTGCTCCCATAGGAATTGGCACCTTCACAGGTTTGCAATATTTCATGTTGAAACATTTCAAGATTGTTTCAATATACTTCTTATGGTTCAACCAGAGCTTTCTAGCTGCTTGATCTCTCTTGATCTCCATTCCCATAATGAAGTTATTTACACCAATATCCTTCATGTTGAACTTGGAGGATAACTTCTTCTTCACCTCCTTTATTGCATTCATGTTGTTTCCAATAAACAACATGTCATCGACATACAATAATACATTTATGAAACTTATACCTTCTTCTTTCAAATATATGTAGCGATCATCTTTGCTTCTCACAAATCCAAAACTAAGGATGTATCTATCAAAATTTTGGTACCATATCCTTGGTGATCACTTTAGACCATAAGGGGTTATTTTCAATTTTCACACCAAATATTTATTTCCCCTTAATGCAAATCCTTCAAGTTGTTTCATCTAGATTTCTTCTTCCAAGTCCCTATGTAGGAACATTGTATTTACATCCATTTGTTCTATTTATAGATCAAATCCTATAGCCAGAGACATTAGTACTCTAATGGAAGTTAATTTTTCAACAGGAGAAAAAATATCATTGAAGTCAACTCCTTTGACTTGGGAATATACTTTCGCTACCATTCGAGATTTGAATTTCTCGACATGACCTAGGATGTAAATTTTTTTCTTGAATACCCACTTTCTACCAATGAAATTTGTTCCATTTGGTAATTTGACTAAATCCCATGTCTCATTCCTATGCACGGATTCCATCTCTTAGACCATGGTGTCCTTCCATAGTTTTCCTTCTGCTGAGTTGACTGCCTCCTTGATAGATGTGGGCTCTTTGTTAGTGGCAGTTAAAAAAAATGTGCAATGAAATTCAGAAGGACTATACCTTTCGACATGTTTTCTTACTTTTTTTGACCTCCTTACAATCAGGGTCAGTTGTTCCACCTCCTCATATGATTCAGTCAAATCATCTGAATCACCTTATTCATTTCTCAATTCAAACCACACCTTCTCTAGATTATTCTCTATTTGAACCATCATTTTAGAATCAGACTTCCTTCAGAATTCTGTAAAGACAACATCTTGATTGTATATTTTTTTCCTTGATGTAGGATCCCAAAGATTATATCCTTTCATTCCTTCTTCATATCTAGTTAAAATACACTTGATCCCAGAGCTTTTCTTTTCCTTGGGAACATGCAAAAATGAATCATATCCAAATACTTTGAGATGTGAAACCGAAGGCTTCTTTCCATACCATACCTCATGTGGAGTCATATCTACTAGTGCCAACGAAGGAGACATATTCACCAAATATTTTGCAGTGTCGAATTCCTCTTCCCAAAATTCTTGTACAAGCCCAACACCACTTAGCATGATCCTTTCCTTGCCCATCAATGTTTTGTTCATTCTCTTAGCAACTCCATTTTTCTTTGGGGTATATGGTGTGGTATTTTGGTGTTATATGCCACACTGTTTTAAAAAATGATCAAATTCATTTCCACAAAATTCACCACTGTTGTTATTTCTCAGTACCTTAATCTTCTTATCTATCTAGTTTTCTACAAGAGATTTAAACTCTTTGAATTTCTAAAAAACCTTTGATTTATTCCTTAGGAAATATATACATGTCTTCCTGGAAAAATGATTTATAAAGGAGACATAATACAGGGATCCACCAAGTGAAGGCACTAAAACAGGGCAAAACACATCACTATCAACTAATTCTAGAATCCCCTTTACCCTTGTCCCTCCAGATGGGAACCTTAGTTGAATTTGTTTTCCATATATACAATGTTCACAAAATTTGACTTCTAAATGACATTCAGGAAAATATTATACCATACCTTTGTTGTGCATAGATCAAAGTCATGTTTCTCCAATATGACCCATCCTCTCATGCCATAGCATGGTCGGATCATTTTGACAAGGACTTGTCAATTCCAGTTGAATTGACTCAGCTAGAGTTGAGTCGATTTGAGTCGAAATCGATTCAAATTCAGGAACAATGAAGTTGTTTAATCCAATCAAGTCGACATTCACTAATAACTTGTATAGGGTTCCAATCTAAAATCCTTTCATTAAGACCATTGCACCTTTGACCATTTTGCATGTATCGTTCTTAAATAGAGTGTGCACCCCTGCATCACTCATATTACTGACATATATCATGTTTCTTTCCAAACCCAGAATGTGTAATACACTTGGAAAGGTTCTACTCCTCCCATCATGTAGTGTCAGTCGAAGTCTTCCTCATCCTACAATTTTGGTTATCGATTTTTCCCCCAAGAAAACATATCCTCCTTTCTATCGTTCATATTCACAGAGCCATTCTCTATGTGGTTTCATATGATAGGATTCTCATGATTCAATCAACCAAACTTATTAATCTGACTGTGTACTGGTTGACACTGGGTACACATCATCTCCCTTATATGGAGTTGTCTTTCTCTGAGTTGACTACTTCTCACTGGATCTTGTATCGGCTTATGTTGCCTTCGAATTGTAGTCCCTTTTGAAATTCCCAGCTTTACTACATTTCCAACATCTTCTTGTTGTCGACTGAACCAGGGATTTATATCTACCCATTGAATTATACTTTCTACTGAAGAATTTACCTTTTTGTCCATTAACCGATCAACCTCTTACCACTAATGCATATTTGGTCGATCCTCCATGTTCTTCCTTCTCATTTCTTCTGGTAGTATAGATGCAACCATTGTTGGATCATGTTGTCATTGATGCCAATGGTTTGATTGATTGATGTCATTGATTGATGTCAAGTGATGGATTTTTTGATAGGATTGATTGATTGATGATTAATGAACAATGTATATGTATTTTCATTGATGAGAACGATATATGTCAAGTGGAAACCAATCGATGAATATGGATCAATGAGTTGTCATTGATATGATGAAGATGGATCAATGAGTTGTCATTGATACAAGATGCAAAGTTGTTGTATATGATGCAGTGGTGGATTGATGCATAGATGAATCATTATATTCTTATCATGATTGATAAGGTGCACAAATGGGTGAACTCCAAAGTGGTCCCCTTATGGTGAAATCCATCATGGGAAGACACTTTGTGGTTGAGTTGTGGTTGGGAGGACCCATGCTTGTATGTGGAATAATGAGATGAATATCAATGAAGTTGTTGGTGAAACTATCCTATATGGATAGTTCTTTTCATGCCATTTTTGGTGGTATGTGGAATGTCACATAACTCCTCACGGTTTGAGAGTTATGGCCCTACGAAGTTGAAGGACCCCCATGTGTTGGATTCAAGCCCACAATGGTAAAAAAAAGTCAAGTTGCCCTAAAAAGAAGAAATCATTATTTAAATGATAAAGTAAAGTGACAAAGTGAAGAGGATTATTTAAATAATAAAGTGAAGTGACAAAATCAAAGAAGACTATTTAAATGATAAAGTGAGGTGACAAAGTCAAGGAGGAATATTTAAATGATAAAGTAATGGAGAACTTTCTATTTATGGAAAATGGTTAACCCTAAAATAAGGAAAATAGGTTAAGCGACCTAGAAATGGGTTAAGTGACCTAAAGAATGAAAGTATAAATAAGATGGCTATGGACTCTTGCACATAATCCCTTTTGTGGATTAATGGAGAGCTTCTTGCGAGAATATCTTTTGGAGTATTGATGAAAAGCTTCTTGTGAGAGCATTTTTGGTATGAATCTCTTGAGCATGATTGAAGATATATTCTGAGAAAGAGAGCATGAGGAGGATCTCATGAACACATCAAAGTTTTGGCAATGGTGGAGATCTTGAAGGAAAAAGTCTTTGAGCTTCAGAAACCCTAGTTTCTGAGGTATACGCGGGCTATAATGGGCCAGGGCGCGTACACACACGGGTTGTATGAGGACAGGGCGCGTACAGTGGATGAAGTGATGAAAAATTG
>JZKD02S1697813.1:23518-34585 GCA_000966675.3 Picea glauca
GTGTCATTGTTCTATTGGTCCATAGGTCCCATCCTCCACATACTGTCTGACACCCCGTCACCCCTGGACATCATCCTCCACTAAGTCCACTCGTCCCACTTGCTCCCGGGTCGAAGTCCCATCCCGTAACTACTGTCAGTACACGTTGTCAGTACCATAACCCCCTTCATTCATGGACAGCCTCCTTTGGTGACTTTTACCCCCAATCGCAAACCTCCACGTCAGTTGTCCGTATACTCTGGTCACCGTCACCTGCCATATCACCCCAAGTGGCCCGTTGTCCATTAATAACTAGATAACATACTCGTTGTCACACTGACCGTTTTCCCGCATCCAACCGACTCATTTTTAAATAAAACTATCGTTCTCCTTTGTATTCGTTATTCAACCATCGTGCCAGAAAACTCCTTTTCCTCCATTGCTCCCCGCATCCTTTTCACCTACAATCAGTCGACCCCACTAACATATTGTTTGGTGCAGGTACAGTTGCCGAAATGGTGTCTAAGACAAAGCAATCTGAAGAGGAAGAGAATCCGTTCATTCACCCTCCGGTTGACTTGGATAAAATCCCTCTGGTTGAAAAAGATCGCTTGATAGCGGACACTATATGCATTTTTGATTTCTCTGATCTGCAGTCATGGCTCCGGGAAGTCTTCTTGTACCAGAGCGACGAAATTGGGCTCTGGGAGTCCAATTTGCCCCTCTATCTGTTCCCCCAAATTCACCATTTCCCAGAATTTGCCCTCAAATGCCAAGCCCACTACGTCCCTGACCAGAAAGCCATTGTTTCTTCATCTGGGGACGTCCTCTTCTTCATCACCCCAGAAGATATCCACCAAATGATGCAAATTACCCGCCCGGAATCTGCGTCCCCATTCAACCTAGAAATCCTCATTGAGATTTATCAAAAAATGACTTTCCCACAGAGAGCTCAGATAGTTGAGCTTTTCCTCCCCACTTCCGCTCCACTCCCGACCACCAATCCCTCGTACCCTTCCTCTTTGTTTTCCACCAAAGGAAATCAAATTATTTCTTCCCTATGTTCCCTGATTGCGTACTATTCCGATCAATGGGTAGACGAACCCATCCTGGGTTTTCTATCTATATTCTCAAATGATGAATAGCCGACCATGCAGTTCAACTATAGCTCTTTCCTAGCCACTAACATCCATGAACAATTGGTGAATTTCACCACAGAGGGCATGTTCAGGTATTCATCCATCCTATCTTACATGTTCGTCTACTTCCAAGAAGACAGGTTCAATTTCTCCATGTAGAAGATGGACGCCGACGAGAGGCCACAACCAGTGATGGCGTGGACTTCTCTTCTGAAACACAATTCTGTCGAATACGACTTCAGAGCGTTCATTGATCAGTTTTACCACCCTGTGGTAAGTATGTTGAGTGGCATGCCTGAGCCACGAATAAATGACAAAGTCCAGAGAATCCTACACGTCTCGGACAATGCGAAGACGGGAGACTAGTACTTGTATCAGAATCACTCCGAGATCTGAGTTTATGGGTGTGAGTTGGCACCGTACAAGATTCCGAGATATATACCGATAAGGATTTTTGCACTGGAATATATTAGACAAATTATGAATTTTGATGATATCCACTTTGTTTTCCTTAAAAAGAAGCAACAGTTGCGGATTAAAGGGCAGATAGGCTCATTCATCTACAATAGTAGAGGCGCGGGTGATGAAGCAGACAAAATGTTAAGGGAAATAAAATTCCTTACAAGTTTCACTTGGAATTATGATCTCTGCGGGATCATTTCTGAGATGAGAATCAAAAATAAGAATGCCCCATATGCGCATGATCCCAAGCCGGAAATCGAGAGATTTGCTAATCAGACAGAATGGGAGCCTGATACGTTGGTGGACATGGAACCAGCTGTCGGGATGGAAAGGAAGGTACCCTCAACAAGCGCACCACTCATTGCCACACCTCAGAATCCCAAGGAAAAGAGGCCCCGACAAGAATCGTCGTCTCCTATAATAGAGGTGTCATCGGAGGAGTTTAAGATGCACGCCAAAAAGCCAAGGACAACTCCAATGAAAAGCACGACAGTGGAGCAAGAGATCACAACCACCACAGTGACCACCCCAGGGGTCAAGCCCGCCATTCTACCTTTCGGCTCGAGTCAGCACAAGGAAATTATAGCATCAGCTATAAAATCCACAGACTCTCCCACAGATACTCCACCAAGCAAGACCGGGCCCAAGTTGGGAATTTTTGAAAAATATGATTTGATCAAGAAGAAGAATCAGACTCTTACTACCAGCACTTATGCCCAGTTCTAGAAGCAGTCGTCCACATCTCAACACAGGCTTCTGTCAGCGTTTGATACAGAGAAAGGTAGGATCCACATGGCTTATCTCCAAGCGCAAGTGTCAGATCCCAAGGTTATATCAGATTACAAAAGGGCCACATTTGAGTTTCAGGCTAAAGACGTGCATCCAGCAGATCAGATGGATCTGCACAAGCAAACTAGCAAAATGCTTTTCCACACTTTGTCCCACGCTACAACTTCTGCATCCAAATTTTGGGTAGCTTTGAGCAATGCCCAGACCCAACTGAAGATGGAGAAAATTTCGTCTTTCGCGAAGGACAACAAAATCAAAACATTGGAGGAGCTGGTCCTCAAGATTGGTTATGACCCTGCGAATGTCAAAGAAGCTGAAGAGATGATTAAAAAGAAAAACGCTGACATCGTGTCCTTAAGAAAACAGCTAAAGCTCCCTCCAACGGAAGACCCGCAGGTAAAGGAGATAGCTGAAAAGGAAGGTGAAAAGGATGAGATGCTGAAATTACTCATGGAACAGAATGCTCAGCTGAAGGAGATGGAGGCTGAAATGGAAAGACTGTTAAAGGAGAAAGAGCAGACAAAGACAATGGAAGGCATCCCATTAAGTGCTATCCCAATTGCAGGATTGAGCACAACGACAATGACAGCTATTCCATCTACAACAACAGTGCAGCTACCAGAAGGAACCATAGACCTGGCCAAGTCTATGGAGAGAATGAATTTGCAAGAGTCTAAAATCAGTAGACTCAAGAAAGAAGTGGAAAATCTAAAAGAGCTAAAGACTTCGTTCCAGATAAGTCTAGCCAAGGAGAAACAGGTGAATGAGCAAATTAAGAAGGAGTTACAGCAACTCCACAAGCAGACAATGGCAGGGAAGACCTTGGCTGAGGTCAAAGAGCTTGTGTGGACTGATATTTCCAAGTCCATGAACGAGATCTGGCCAATGGTTCAGATCATGTTTGAACAAAATGAGTTTCTCGAGAGGAGCAAATTGGCTATAGAGAAAATCAGAATTGAGCTGGGAGACATGCCAGCACAAGCAAATGAAATCATAAGGTTCCTGAATTCCAAGACCAGGGAGGAACTCGAAGAATTAAATATTGAGGACAGGACAGAAACTATATTGAAGGTGAAACGGGTTATAAACAAAAGAGGTCTCATGCTTTAGCTCAAGCAAAAGATTCAAGTCATGTATCAAGGAGTGCAGAAGTTTTTCAACAAGATAGATGCTCTTCAAAAGAAGGGCCTGCCTGGTTTGAAGGTCATTAATGACAAATTAATGGCACTCCTTGATTACAAGAAAAGGTTGACTGAAGTGTCTAAGGACAATTCTAAGTTTGTAGGTATACATGGAAGCATCTCAGGAAGAGAATTCATGGAAGCCCTGCAGTTGGATATTAGTATTCAACATGAGATTAAACAGATATTCATCATCAAGCCTACATTTGCTAAATATACAGACATGGATGAAGTATATCGCAGGTTGCTTAAGGTCTCAGTGTCAGGTCATATCAGATGGGAGGAGCTATGAAATCTAATATATTAGCAGACGAGCTGTCATGATCCAGTCACCTGTCCAGTCAGAAGAGGTTGCGAAGGCACCTCGTCAACGGCCTACCCCAGAATTTCGGCAAACAGTTTTATCGAGTCATCAAAGCAGTTTTGATTAGTTAAGTCAGTTATGCTAAAAATAGAATGAGCACATCCTGATCAGTTATGACAGGAACGTTTTTATTTTGACTTAGAAATACTTCATTCTTCAATGTATTGAGGGTTGTCGATTCGCACACCCTGTTGCTATCAAACTGTACTATTTTTGAAGAGATCTGCCATTAATAAAGAAGAGGCACTTTACAGGATTCCTGCGCACGTTCACTGGTGATGTGATTTTCTCAGTTAAATGTTTCCTTGCTCTGTAATCATCTTGTTTTTCGATAATTAATCTTTACGAATAGCGTTATGTTGCAGGATTTATCTTTGATAACTTGTTTCCGATTCTAAAGATTTTAATGTTTATCTTCTAAATATCTTCAATTAAGAAATTCTTAACTGCTTGTTAGTTGGAGCTATTTTCCTTGTCTTTTCTTCTGACCATCACTTTAACTATTAAAGATCCAGTGAGTGTGTTATCTCGCCTTGTGAAGGTTTTCTTCGGCGTTTCTGGTTGCATCTCAGATTTTATTAGATACAGAGCCCATAGCCCAATGGATGGGTAAACAGTCTCAACCAATTCATAAAACCCTTTTACAGCAAAACAAAACTCGTGCCTTTATCTAGCCTAAAATCTAAATTAATAAACAAAGCTAAATCATATAGAGAGATCCCTCTATGAAGCTGGAAGGGCTAGATCCCAGCTTTAAAAGCGGTTGGTTAAGGTTACCTTTGTAGATTTTTTCTTTTTCAACCTCTAGGAAATTTACCAAGTGCTAACATAAATGGCGACTCCACTGGGGACGAACTAAAACGGAATACCTCACCTTTCTCTCCCCTAAAGAAAGTTTGACCCTGAGAAAAAAGTAATGGTTAGAGGTTGATTAACTCTGTACATATTATTTTTAGAATCTCCCTTTGAAACTTTTCCCACTCTTAATGTCCCTCTATGACTGTCCTTGCAGCAGTACAACCTAATATCGATCCCGGCTTAGCGAATCAAACGCATATTGCGTCAAACCTTTTCGACATAATCCTCAAAACTGCCAATAGCTGGGAAGAACTCAAACGTTCATGGGAATCCATTGAACGAGACATAGCTACTCAGGAACAAGTGGAAGGTAGACGACGTCAGCGTAGAAATCGCCCCTAGTTTTCCTTCACCAGGGAACAAAAATAAAAATATATATATAAAAAACCAAAAAAGAGTTCTAGCTCCCAAGAAAGTTCACACTCGATCTCATCCTAACTCAGAACCCTCTACAACGATAGATAATCCTGAGCAGTTGTTAAGGCGAAAGGCCTTAGCTACCAGTTCAGCGAGTTATACTCTCCTTCATAGGTCTCCTTCTTTTTCAGGAGAACCAGATACCTCTCAAAACCTTGATCTTGATTTTCTCCCTCCACGAAACCTTATTAGAACATGGTCTAAAACTTTTGTGTCTAAGCTCATCTTTGACCCAACTGTGTTGCAACCCCGAACCCCTGAAGTCCTGTCTCCTATGACTAAACTACAAATGACTATCTCAGCACCGCCTAGTCCTTCGGCATCCTCGTCTTCCGTTGTTACCTCTCCAACCGCCCAGGTCGTCGTCCCACCTTCTCCACCCGTCATGGCTGCTCGATATGCCCCTTTGGTGTTAGCCGCACCACTACATGTCATGCCCCAAGACTACTAGACTAGACTTCCACAGTTTGATGCAACCGGAACATTAAGCGCACAACAACATGTGGATAAAATGAACGACTACTTAGATTTACAAGAAGTCGATGAAGTCAACGTTCAAATGAGACTGTTCACCCAGAGTCTGACAGGAGACGTCAAGAAATGGTTCAAAGCCTTACCCGCTGCATCAATCCCTGACCTTGTCGCATTCCAAAGAATTTTTCTTGACAGATGGGAGGTAAAGAAAAACCCTCTCCAAATACTGTCAGAATACGAGAACATAAAAAGAAATCAAGGTGAAACTGTCCAAGATTACTGCACCCGCTTTAACAATTTGTATAATGCAATCCCGACTGAAATTAAACCCCTCCCGGGTTTGGCATTGATTAAATTCCCTGATGGATTCGATGTTGACATGTCTTATCAATTAAGAGAAAGAAATGCTGCCACCCTTGAAGACATGCATAAAAGTGCTATTAGTGTGGAAGCTAGCCTGTTGGCAAAATGGGCACGTCAAAGGACAGAAAGGAGAGTCATGATCAAAGAAGAGCCTTCCACGTCGACCACAGATTCCAAACTGGATTCTTTGTCCCGAAACGTGGAATTTATGATGGAAAGAATGAATTTATCCGACAGAAACCCTCCAAGGGACATTGCACCTGCTCCCCAGATTCGGAACCCCAATTTTAGAAGAAACCCTCCTCAAATCAAGAAAAGAGATCAAAGATAGCAGAGAGGCCCTGATCAGCCGATCAGACCTCCCCTGCAAGAAAACTATGCTGATGAAGGGGGGGAAGTAATTGAGGAATTGGAAGACACTCACATTAACCTCATGGGAAATCATGATAATGATGCCATTTTCCTTACTCAAGAAGAGCAGGAACTTTTTCTGCTAAATCAGACAAAGGTGAGCGAGGATACTGAGGATGCGGGACAACAGGCTTTTGAAAATGCTATTTTGGAGGTGCATCGTCAATACAATCTGCGAAATAAGAAGGCAGAAGGAAATTCTTCAAAAAAGACGACCGAAACGCAGAAGGTAGCTGAGACCGAAAAAACTCCCGAGAAGACCACTGCTGGAAAGTCTTCTGAGAAAGGTAAAACTGATACTTCGGTGAAGAAAAACATCACCATACTGAAAAGACCAGCTTAGCCCGAAGTCTCACCTGTTACCCCACCCAGTACTTCTGAACGAAAGAACATGGTGGACCAACTAGAATCAATGAGTCAGACCAGAACTCTGGCGCCATTTAGCCTGGAGGCAGAACTGGCCAAAATTAAAATTCCTATCCCACTTACAGAGTTGATATGCAGAGGCGGTTATCGTTCACAGGTACTAAAGACATTATCCATTGAACCTGACATAGGCACCAAGGCCTTGAATATTGGGTCAGTGACTCACTCAGACACTCTGAACCTTGCTGACGATCATCCCGAACTCCTTTTCGGACCCGAAGTGGATGGTCGAGACGATACCGGTGACGTAGCTCCCTTTTATATCAGTTTGAACATACATGATTTGATATTGCATAATGCCATKTTGGATTCAGGGGCCTCACATAATCTAATGCCTAAAGCTGTAATGGAAAARYTRGGATTGGAGGTCACTAGGCCTTACAAAGATTTACACTCGTTTGACTCTAGCAAAGTCAAATGTATTGGTCTGATTAAGGATCTCTGCATCACCCTGGTTCAGATCCCTTCAAAAAGCATGGTAATGGACGTGGTGGKTGCAGAMATCSCACCAAAGTATGGTATGTTGMTGTCTCGGTCGTGGGGAGMTAAGMTRAAAGGAACCTTRCAAYTGGATATGTCTTATGCWACTATCCCAGTGTTCRGACAACAGAGGRGGTTATACAGAGAAACACTGATGAAGTATATGGTCAGCAGTCAAGAAAAACCTCACAATTTCCCTCTTTACTCTGCTCATTCCGATTTAGATTCATTCATTTTGTACAATGATGATGATACTGAAGAGCCCGATATTCAGTTGACGGAAGATGTAGCTAGTCCATATGAAAGTCCAAAAAGTGGTGACGCAACAAAGATGGAAAATGTAATCACGGAAAATTTCCCCGTTGATTTCTAGAGTATGGATTTCGATGGAGCTGTGAGTAAAGAAGGAGCAGGAGTTGGTGTCTGGTTGCATAATCATCTAAAAAGGTATTCAGAAAACCATTCCTATAAGTTAAATTTCCACTGCACTAACAACGTTGCTGAGTATGAAGCTTTAATGCTAGGTCTGAACCTCTTGAAAAAGGTTGGTGCTAAACAAATAATGGTAAGGGGTGATTCTGAATTAATTATTAAACAAATTAAAGGTGAATATGCTGCTAAACATCCTCACCTTAGAGCCTACAGGAATTCCGTTCTCGATGCTTTGAAGTGTTTTAACGAGGTTGACTTACAGGTAATGCCGAGAGGACAGAATATTCTGGCTGACGGATTAGCTACGTCAGCTGCTTCTTGCAAAATTCCTTTCCGACAAACTCGCCCTTACACTGTTGAAGTGAAATGCAGACCGACAGTGCTCGATAATATCAGGTACTGGCAAGTGTTTGGAAATGACGATCAGATAGAAGACTTTCTGCAATGCAAGAACGATTTTGAATGTACAAACATAGATGTAGAAAATGAAAGCGAAAATGTAAATAATTCTGAGTTTGAAATAGATAGTGTTAATACTGTAAATACAGTAGATACAGAGGATTCAGTATATCCAGGAGAGTTAGGAGAGGACGAACCAGAGGCCGAAGTTTTGCAATTGAAAAGCAATGTTTTACCCAGAGGTCTCGTCCCTTTGGAAGATCTGTTTGACAATGACGACGTAGATAAGAAGCCCAAATTAGAAACCCATGGGCAAGAGGTAGAAGACTGCGATATAGGAACTGAAGAGAAACCTAATATGGTTAAACTATCCAAATCTTTACCCCCAGAACAAAAGCTTAAGTACATGGAACTATTCAAAGAATATTCAGATGTTTTTGCCTGGGGCTATGAATATTTAAAAGCCTATGACACCAGCATTATACAACACAGGATTCCCATAAAAGAGGACCAGAAACCGTTTAGGCAAAAACTTAGGAGGATAAATCCCAAGTTGCTTCCCTTGATAGAAAAGGAGATCAAGAAAATGTATGATGCTAAGATCATAGTCCCACTACGTTTCTCTAAGTGGGTTTCTAATTTAGTCCCTACACGCAAGAAAACCGGTGAAATCAGACTCTGCATAGATTTCAGAAATCTGAACAAAGCATCCTTGAAGGATAATTACCCCTTGCCTAAAATGGATCACCTCCTGCAAAGTGTGGTCAGGTCCAGTCGAATTTCTCTGTTAGATGGTTTCTCAGGCTACAACCAGGTCTTAGTTCACCCAGACGATCAGGAAAAGACCGCTTTCACCACCCCATGGGGCACTTTCATGTATGTGAAGATGCCTTTTGGTCTGATGAACGCAGGAGCCACCTTCCAGAGAGCAATGGACATTGCCTTCGTAGAGGAGTCATGGAAATTTATTTTCATTTATCTAGACGACGTGACTGTGTTTTCCCAATCCGATGACGAGCACCTGCTGCATCTTAGACGAGTTTTCGAAAAGTGTAGAAGGTTCAGGATTTCTTTAAACCCTAAGAAATATCTTTTTGGGCTAGAAGAGGGCAAACTGCTGGGACACATCATCTCTAAGGAGGGAATCAGAATTGACCCCAGTAGAATAGAGGCCATACTAAAGTTAGAACACCCAAGGAACCTCAAAGAACTACAGTCCTTTATAGGGAAAATCAACTTTCTTCAAAGATTCATTCCTAATCTGGCCGAACTCCTTCGAAACATCACAAACATGCTCAAAAAGGATGCCAAAATAAAATGGGATCCCGAGTCCAGACAATCCTTTGAACAGGTCAAACGAGCACTCACAGAAGCCCCAGTTTTGATTAGTCTCGATTTCACTAAAGATTTCTATCTTTTTTCTTTCGCCTCTGAACATACGATAGCAGCTGTATTACTACAGAAGAACAGTGAAGGGTATGAACAACCCATAGCTTTCTTCAGAAAATCTTTAAGAGATGCCGCCCTTAACTACAATATTATGGAGAAGCAGGCTTTTGCTTTGGTAAAGGCTATAAAGGACTTCAAGGTCTATATTCTTCATTCACACATCATAGCTTATGTTCCGAATGCGGTAGTAAAAGATATCCTGACACAAGACAACCCTGATGGGAGATGGGGAAAGTGGATTGCAGTTATTCTAGAATACGACATAGAAATTAAGCCCACAAAACTGATCAAAGGCCAAGGCCTTGCCAAATTGATGGCTGAATCTAACTTTCAAGATCTTGACATTAATTTTCTAGACGTGGCAGATGAGCAGGGTGAGATGGCGACTCCAAACGTTAAAGAGGTTTTTCTAAACTCTCCATGGTATGCAGACCTTATTTTTGTTTTACAAAATTTACAAGCTCCCCCTAGTTTAACTAAAACTAAAGTTAGATTCTTAAAGTTGAAAGCACTGAAATTCTGTATTCTAGAAGGAAATTTGTATTGGAAAGACCCTGCATGCATTCTTTTAAACTTCTTACTCAAAGATGAAGCTGACAAAGTGTTGCAGGAGTTTCATGCAGGTGAATGCGGTGGCCATTTAAACTGGAAGGTTACAACCAACAAAATACTCAGAGCTGGATTTTACTGGCCAACCTTATTTGCAGATGTACATCAGAAAGTAACAGCATGTCACCAGTGTCAATTGTTTGAGGGTAAAAGGAAACTCCTTCCTCTACCTCTTAAACCAATTTCAGTTGAGGCCCCTTTCCAGCAATGGGGTCTTGACTTCATTGGAGAAATACACCCTCCATCTTCAGGCCAACATAAGTGGATTCTTACTGCCACTGATTATTTTACCAAATGGATCGAGGTTGTACCAAGCAGGCAAGCCACTGACTCTGTTATTATCAAATTTCTTGAAAATAATATTTTATCTCATTTTGGTTGTCCTAGAAAGATCATTACTGACAATGCAGCTGCCTTTCGGTCGAAGAAACTCATTGACTTATGCAGTCGTTACCACATTGTCTTGGGGCATTCCATAGCCTACTACCCTCAGGGGAACGGGTTGGCAGAATCCTCAAACAAGACTTTGGTAAATATCATCAAGAAAACGTTGCAGGAGAATAAAAAATCATGGCATGATAAGCTGGTATTTTCTTTGTGGGCAGATAGACTAACCACCAAGAGGTCAATTGGTATGTCACCATACCAACTGGTCTATGGTACAGAAGCTGTGTTCCCAACTTCTTTGGGAGTCCCTGTCATGAAGTTACTTCAAGAGACGCAAGCTGAACCAAATGACTCCCAGAGACGAATCAATCAGATGATTCATTTGCAGCAGACTAGAGAGGATGTTTTCAACAAGACACAGGTCATCCAAGAGAACATTAAGAAGATC
>JZKD02S1697813.1:52214-70213 GCA_000966675.3 Picea glauca
ATACAAGTTGAGCTCGCCTTTCTTTTTTTCGTGCTTACCAGGACCCTGGAATCCTTTTGACACATCTTCTCCTTCAAATGAAAGTCTCGTAAGCTAGTGGATGTCTTCAGTGTGGATTGGATATCTCTTATCCAACTAGATACTTATGTCATGCACCCACCTTATCAGAAATTTTGTGCACCGTGCAACCTCACCAGTGGTACCGAATACTGGTAGGTCTCTAAGGTTCATGATGGTCGAATTGAATAAGTTGATAAAGTCTGGTTTTGGAACAAATTTCATGCCTTTGAGTCCATCTGGAGCCATCTCCCAAAAGACATGTATGTTCATCTAAGGGAACAAAACTGAATTTGTTAGATCAAGATCGAGGAGTTTAATATGCTCCACCTTCCCTTTTAGATCACCCATGACCTCGCCTCATGGGTTATAGGGATTGTCTAGTACCACTTCTTTAGACATAGCACTTTGGCTTGTTGTGGCTCTCAGCATTCACACTTCTGTGGCAAGCTAAAGAATAAGGTCACAACTACGGATTTCACACTTGTACAGACTGGTTCGCTCTACTGAATTCAGAAATGGTTAAGTTCTTTGAGAACGATGCATTCTCGGGTGAGTTCTCATGACCTTATACTTGGCTTAACGGACAAGTTTTAGCAATAACTACTATTCATTATGATCGTATGGATGCAAATGGATCTAAGTTTTCCAACAGGACAGTTTAACGAGGTAAATCCTATTGGGAGATTTTGGCATTTACTTACTTGCGTGAGTGGAATAGGGACATGGCCGATTTCATACCTTTCTATTTGACAGGTGGGTATCTCGGCATGAAATCTGATGGCATCTTGGCATATCGTGGCTTTATGTCTTAACTGACTTCAGGTTGGGTACTGTAATGATCATAAAGGTTGTGACTAGACTGGGTTCATGTTGCACATGGGCTTAGATCATATTTAGTTTTGTTCTCCCTCCGAACACAAAGGAGGTCCCCGTCATATTAATGACTGTCATTAATGGTTTCTCTTATGATTCAGATCCTGCACTTCTGAGTTATTAGTTTTGTATCAAACAATTTTTAAATAGAAAATGAACTAGGTGTCATGGTGCAACACTACGCACATCGAATTTATCAACTGAATTTACAAAAATTTCAGAAAACTCAAATCTAACTATGATACAAGCTCCTTCAGACTAGAGCGACAATCTCCCTTTCTCGGTTTTGAGACAAGTAGGGATTTAGTTGAGCGCCATTCACCCATCCTGGCCGCAGCACACCATCTAGTTGCATGAGTCTAACTGCTCCTGAGGGTCGGATCTCTGCAATTATGAATGGTCCCAACCAATGCATGCGTAGCTTTCCAGGGTGCTTCATGTACTGACTATTGTAGAGTAGAACCTTGTCTCCTTGTGTAAATACCTTGGTCTTAATGTGCCTATCGTACCAAGATTTTTGTCTCTCTTTCTCAACTGACTGATGGTCGTCTACTATAAATCTAGTCTCCTCGAGTTCTTGTAACTCTGTAAGTCTCTATGGAATGGATTCCTCTTCTGGCATACATGTGATTTGTACAATATACAAACTTGGAGTGATAAATTCTACAGGCACCACTACCTCTTTCCCAGAAACCAACTGGAACGGTGTGTATCTATGGAGTTTCTTTTTGGTTTTCCTATACGCCCATAGCACTGTTGGGACTCTGTCATCCCAATCTTCTCAATTTGTGCAACAGACCTTTCTCAACCTTCTTTCCAAAATCTTGTTGAAGGCTTCGACTATTCCATTAGCCCGCGGGTGGTAGGGACTACTTTTTTGGTGTTGGATCAGGAACTCTGTTGTAAGAATTTTTATAGTGTTGCTAATGAAATGAGCTCCCTGATCACTAGTTAGTCTCCTGGGAAATCTGAACCAAGTGATGATATTCACGAAAATGAACCTGGCAGCAGTATTGTTCGAACAATCCTTAACAGTTGCTTCTTTCGCCTAACGGGTAAAGTAGTCAGTTGTGGTGATGATGTACCTAGCCTTTGAATGCTTGGTTGTAGGGTTGATTGGTCCAATAAAGTCGACTGCCCATTTCTCGAATTCTTATAGAGCTCTAACTCGATGTAGTGGCAATTCATCTCGGCATGACGGCTTACTCACTCGTTGACAAACATCACACGATATAGCATATACTTTTGCATCCTTGAAGAGTTTTTTCCACCAAAGTCCAGCTTGTAGAACTTTATGTGCAGTGGCCTTTCCTCCTATGTGACCTCCTACAACTCCATTGTGGCATTCCTAGAGTTTATCCAAGACACATCGTCTGAGGATACTCTCTATTCCTAGTTTATACAATTGTTCGACGATCAGATGATAATTTGTTGCTCTAACAACCATGTGGCATTTCTAGGTTGCGGAATATGTTTTTGGGCAGGCCCCTATACTTAAGAAGACTGTTATGTCCTACAGGTATTCTGTTATGGCCTCAACCCGAAACAAGTCTGCATCTGGGAGATGGTCATCTATTGCTCCGCCACTTTCCCCTAACTCTAATTTGGACAAGTGATTGGGTCCTATGTTGCATATTCTTGACTTAATGATAACATGAAAGGAAAATTCCTGAAATAACAACAACCATATACAAATTCTCTCTTCCAACATAGGTTTTTTGACTAGATATTTCAATGCAGAATGATCAGTAAAGAATTTGAAACCATAACCTAACAAATAATGTCTAAATTTATGCAAAGCATAGATCATGGCTAATACCCCCCTTTCTGTCATTGTGTAGTTGTGTTCTTCTTGCGAAAACTTCCGACTCGCAAAATAGGTAGGATGATCCATATCTCCATCTCTCGGTTGCGTTAAGATAGCTCCCAAGGCAATTCTTGAAGCATCTACATGGACGTGAAATTCATTCTCCCAGTTTGGGAATATTAGAATCGATGTTGTTCTAAGCTTATCCTTAATTGTCTCGGATGCTTTATCACATTCCAAAGTCCATTGGAACATTTTATCCTTTTTCAGTAGGTTTTCCAGAGGTGCAATAATGTTGGCATATATTTGGATAAACCTGTGATAGTACCTTGTGTGTCCCAGTTTGGAGCGCAATTGTTTAGCACTCATAGGTGGTGGCATGTTTGTGATGACCACAAATTTGGCTAGGTCTACCAATACTCCTTGTTGGCAGACTATGTGGCCCAAAAAATTCCCATGAGGTACACAGAAGATGCACTTTCCGAGACTCAATGAGATCTGCAATTCTCTACATCTGTCAAACATTAGCCACAACAGTGCTACATGTTCCTTGAGAAGGATATATATTGTCCAATCATCCATATAGACTTCTATAAATTTGTGAATGAACTCTCTAAAAGATGCTATTACGGTCCTAGAGAAAACTACAGGGCCATTCCTTAAGCCAAATGGAATCACATTGTATGCGAAAGATCCCCATTATGCTATGAAAGTGGTCTTCTTTTTGTCCTTTTCAATGATCCTGACTTGGTGGTACCCTAAAAATATGTCTATGAATGAGTATTGTTACTTCCCCGCAACCTATTCTAGCACCTCGTCTATAAAGGGTATTGGGAAAGGGTCATGCACACAGGCAGAGTTGAGGCTTCTTTAGTCTACACAGACTCTAATATCCTCTGTGCCTTTCTTTCTTTGAATAACTATCGAGCTAACCCACTCTGCTTCTTCTACTGCAAAAATGATTCTTGCTTCCAACATCTTATCTATCTCCTTCTTAACCTTCTCTTTTACTCTAGGGTTAAGATGGTATGGTCTATGTCTAACAAGCTTGGATCCTAGTTTCAATTCAATATTCATTTCTCCCATAACTCCTTTGATTCCCTTTACTTTGAAAAAGTCTTTGGGAACAAATCCTCATATTCCCGCAGCAAATTCTGTGTTTATTGACTTGTTTTCTCATCCCAGTAGTCTCCCACCATAGCTATCTTGGGTTTCTCTATGGTCCCTATGTTGATTTTGCACAATTTTAATGGGCGATTGTAGGAACTATCAATCTAGCTGGGTATGGTAATTTGAATTTCTTTGCTCCCCTCTGTCTCTTTGATGGATAGGTTTCTCAATTCTTCTAAGTCATCTAGGATTTCTACGTTTCTGCTAATCTAATAACATTCTATAGGTTTCTCAGTTGAGGCCAGATTAAGTTTGTTCTGAAATTCTTGGCTATGTTTGGAACATACCACTAAGTTTGATTTTTGATTACCATTATCTGTAAAAATAAATCCTTTAATCTTTTGCAGGACTACTTCAAGCTTAGGGTACTAACTTTTAATGAGAAGTCCTTGCAAAAATGAGCTACCAGTGTTTGCCAGTCGTTGGTCTGCCTTCTGGTTTCTTCATGTATGAACCAAGATTTCAGGATTGGACCTAGAGAGTGGGGAAATACCTAGACCCAGAAGTGAGAGGGTATCCCCGCGGCTTGCCACTATGTCACACATTGTTAAATATGCATTCTAGGATCTGATTCTCCATTGAATAGTTGCACAGCTTGGAGATTTGTCTACATCTCTGATTCCAACAACTCCTTATTCTGGAACCTGTACTTGATAGCTTGCTTCACCTTGTCCCAAGTTCTGAGTATGTCTTTATGATTATCCCACCATCTGGCAAGGGTGTTCTGAAAAGCTACATCTAGTACTAAGATTCCTTGATCTTCTATTACATTTTCTTCAATGTTGAGTAGAAAACTGTCTAGTTCTGAGCTGCCATCGTATACTGGGTGTTTTCTAACTTCGGTCCCAACCCATCTGGCCACCCTGATAGTTGTGCATCTTCTTGAGAATATTTCGTATGAACTTTGTTTCCAACTATATAAATCCAATTATGAATATTCATATGCTAACTATATGCTTCTCCAACTTACTAATCCATCAGTAGTAGGATTTATATAATCGTCTCTCGTTCCTGCTGTTATGGTGTACAATTGATCAAAGTATTCTCCCTCCATATTATTGTCTGTTGGCTCTGTATACCTGGGTCCTACATATGGATACAAAGAATGAACTACCTTGATTCCCTCATCCTCAAAGGTCATGGTGTCTTTCTTTAAGTCGATTACTGCATAATTGTCATAAGCCCAATGAATGCCAAGTAGTGCAGGGTAAGGGTCCTTATCTCCCATGATCTCAATGAATTGAAAGTCAGCCATTGTCTTTACTCCTGCAACATCTATTTCCACATTCTCCAGTCTTCCTTTGGGGAATATACAATATTGGTTTTCCATTCTTAACTGAATTGTGGAATATGTCAGCCTAGGTTTTCCTAAGGCTTCCTGGGTCTTTTTAGGTAGAATGTTCACATCGGATCCTAGATCCAACATGATGTCCTTAATCTCAAATTCATCTAACTGGGCTACTAGTATGAATTATTTTCCAGATCATACTTTTCTTCACTGCACACTCTGAGTACTCTTCTAAGGAATATTAACCCTTATTCTTACTTCTAGGGGTTCTTTGTTCCCTAAAACTAGGTATAGTGCATTGCACAACTTTTCTGTTAATTGATCATTCCAAAGAATGTCAGAGAATGTTTGAAACCAAAGGTCAACTACATTTTTTGGTTGCTCAAGTTGTCTCGGCATGACTACAGGGTTTCTGGGTGTAGGGGGTGAAGCAGGGACTTGTGCCATATTAGGATAAACCATAGGCTATGGGGGTTTCTTTTGCATATCAGGGCTAGGAATATTTTGAAATACTTCTATGGCATATTTAAAGAACAACTTTTGTTTCAAAGGGTCGTACCTATCTTCTTTAGGTGCTTCCTTATGGATTTCAAGTAGAGTATCAGCATCAACTACTGTCTTTTCTCCTCCTCGAGTAATAATATTATGTTTGGGAAATTGTCCCTTAATAACCCTCTTGATTTCTGAACTGATGAGGTTAGTTCCTCTTTGTCGTACTCTATCTTCCCATTTTGCAATTAACTATGGGCAGTCTTCAGTTGTGTGCTCGTTGGTTCTGCAATGAGAGCACCATTGTCACCTTGGATGAGGACAATCTCTAGCCATGTGACCTTTCTCATCACAGTTATAACATCTTCTTGGCCCTCTTCCCCCAGTCCTTCCTCCTCTGAAGTCTCCTCCGGCTCCACCTCCTCGAACTCTTCCTAGTCCCTGGGGGTTTTCATTCACCCTGAATGTTGTTTGGTCTAACCTATATGCAAGTGCATCCAATGCTCTACATTAATTGGTAGTATGCATGGTAGGTGCACAGAACTCATAGTGTACTGTATTTGGTACTGTCGAATATTTCTTCATAATGGGGCACCGTCTTGGCCCATGCCCATGGATTTGGTAGATTTCACAATAGTCAGTTGTTGGTGCTTCTTGGCCTCCTCGAAAAGAATGATATGGGGTGGGGTTATGGAATGGTAAGTTCGTAGATACCTCTACAAATCCTCCCGTGGGTCTTGGTGGGTTACCAACAGATTATGAGGAGGTCCCATTCCCCTTATTCGTGGACATTCGTTCACTAGATGACCTTTCGTATAGCATCTGATGCACCAAACCTGTGGTCGTCCTAGTCTGGGTATCGTCATCTCTTGAATCATTTCTATAAGCGTCGATATTTTCCTTTGTATTTGCACCAGATTTGAATTTGTTGGGGGTCTGGTCACTCTCAGGCTCCCAGGGTATCCCGCCATGGCTTCAATCTTCATCGATTGTTCCAAGGCGTATGTTAAAGTGGCTATCCGTTGTATCGTTAGAGGAATCCAAGTCAGAGGCAACAATCCCTGAATGTACCACTCCCTTTGATGTTCTTCATGGATTGGATGTGCCAAACTCCCTATAGGATATTTAAACTTTTGGGTGTATTCCTAAGCTAATTCACCTCCCCATTGTTGGATCTCCCATAACTCAGACAGAGTCTATTGTTCTGACTGAGGTAGTTTGAACTCTGCTATGAACCTTGTCTGTACCTAGCCAAGTGTGAATGGTTGACCTTGTTTTCCTGGAACTCCTAGCTCGATGATCTTCATGTACCACTTGAGAGCGTGACCTCTCAAGGTAGTCTAGAACTGGACCAACTTATTCACATCCGGAGTCCCTCTGGATCTCCAAATTGCTTCGCACAAGAACCAGTGTTTCTCAACTTCTTCATCGCCCTTACCCCAAAATTTTGGGTATCGTGCAATTGAACCTCCCATGTGGCCAACCATTGTTGATATTGGTGTTCTTATCAATATGAATCCTAACGGTCTTGCTTGTGATATACCAGGGGATATCAATACCCTCCCTGTACTCACACTTCCTGGTTGTGATTAACTAACTAATTATATTGGAACAGAACTAACATGAGAAGGTAGTATTGAACTTACTTCTTGTGTAGAATAAAATTGGGGTATGGGTGATTTGGGGCTGGCGCCACTGGCTTCGGAGCAGTTTTCTTTGATATAGGGGGTCTCATTTTCTTCCACTGGGACGATCTCTTCGGTCGGATTCTCGATCTCTCCTGTTATTGGGGCTGAATCTTCTCTTTATTCTTCAAGCTTCATGTCGACTTCTTCCTCTCTTACGTATTCACCTTCTCCTTCATTTCCAACCTCCTAGGGACTTCGTTCTCTTCACGCTTCTCTCTCATTTAATCTTTGACTAGCCAGTCGTTCCTGTCTTCTCATCTTTTCCAACTCTTCTATCTGTCTTTCCTCTACTTCTTTTGATCCACATTCTTTCCTCAACTTCTCGGACTATCTTGTTGCTTTCTTGATCTTGTTGCCTCACCACTTCTCAACTATGGTGGCTCTCTTCAAGGCTCGATCGTCTCTCAAGTTTGTTTCTTGTTGTTTTCCCCCCATTTTTCAAAGGACCCTTCCCCTCTCTCATGCCATGACTCTCACCCCTCTTCGCCCTACCCCAAGCGAGGGTGTTTACACTTCCATCTCAGTCAGGGACATATTCAACATCCCCTCCTCCATCAAGAAAACCTTAATCCACAGGGGTATTTCTCTCAACAGTCTTCCCCTTGTGTCTTTCTTGAAAATTTTTTCTACTCGCGAAAAATATTGGTGGTTCTCAGCTGCAAATTCGATGATATATCCTTCTAATGTGGTGCTGACCCATAAATCAATCACCTGCGTAACTGGACAATCCAGCCTCTAAAGTGCTGCTATATTTTCGGTGTCCCAAGCACAGATCCTCTTGACTCGTCCTTGGAACTCTAGAGCTTCTTGGAGCCTCTTTATCTAGTGGAAAAATTATTTCAGGAATTTAACCCACAAAATCTCGTATTGGTCGCTCGATCTTTCTGAGTAAAAGATTGCTTCGCTAGTGTTTTCCACCGATTTTCCCCTCAATTCCCAACTGATATCTTCATCGAACATCTTGAATATATATCCATTGGTCAACCTACAATGATCCATATCTCTATCCCAATCGGTGTTGACAAAGCCATGTACATTTAATTCACTATCACCTCCAGGTTTTCCTTGATAGCATATAGCATAGTCTTTTGTGCCACAAAAATACTTGAATACTCTCCTGATAGTTGCACAATGCTCATTTCCATGTGTCAACATGTATCTACTAAACACTCCCACTGCATGGGAAATTTTTGGTCAAGTGTGACCATTGCATACATTATACTACCAAAAACAATTTCATAAGGAACATGTGCCATGTCCTCTATTTCCTCATGTGTCTTTGGACATTGTTCAAAAATTATCCTTGCTCCCATAGGAATTGGCACCTTCATAGGTTTGCAGTATTTCATGTTGAAACATTTCAAGATTGTTTCAATATACTTCTTATGGTTCAACCAGAGATTTCTAGCTGCTTGATCTCTCTTGATCTTCATTCCCAGAATGAAGTTCGTTACACCAATATCCTTCATGTTGAACTTGGAGGATAGCTTCTTCTTCACCTCCTTTATTGCATTCATGTTGTTTCCAATAAACAACATGTCATCGACATAAAATAATACATTTATGAAACTTATACCTTCTTCTTTGGAATATATGTAGTGATCATCTTTGCTTCTCACAAATCCAAAACTAAGGATGTATGTATCAAAATTTTGGTACCACATCCTTGGTGATCACTTTAGACCATAAGGGGGTATTTTCAATTTTCACACCAAATATTTATTTCCCCTTAATGAAAATCCTTCAAGTTGTTTCATCTAGATTTCTTCTTCCAAGTCCCTATGTAGGAACATTGTATTTATATCCATTTGTTCTATTTCTAGATCAAATCCTATAGTCAAAGACATTAGTACTCTAATGGAAGTTAATTTTTCAACAGGAGAAAAAATATCATTGAAGTCAACTCCTTTGACTTGGGAATATACTTTCGCTACCATTCGAGATTTGAATTTCTCGACTTGACCTAGGATGTTCATTTTTTTCTTGAATACCCACTTTCTACCAATGAAATTTGTTCCATTTGGTAATTCGACTAAATCCCATGTCTCATTCCTATGCAAGGATTCCATCTCTTAGACCATGGTGTCCTTCCATAGTTTTCCTTCTACTAAGTTGACTGCCTCCTTGATAGATGTGGGCTCTTCGTTAGTGGCAGTTAAAAAAAATGTGAAATGAAATTCAAAAGGACTATACCTTTCGACATGTTTTCTTACTTGTTTTGACCTCCTTACAATTAGGGTCAGTTGTTCCACCTCCTCATATGATTCAGTCAAATCATCTAAATCACCTTATTCATTCCTCAATTCAAACCACACCTTCTCTAGATTATTCTCTATTTGAACCATCATTTTAGAATCAGACTTCCTTCAGAATTCTCTAAAGACAACATCTCGATTGTAGAGTTTTTTCCTTGATGTAGGATCCCAAATCTTATATCCTTTCATTCCTTCTTCATATCTAGTTAAAATACACTTGATCCCAGAGCTTTTCTTTTCCTTGGGAACATGCAAAAATGAATCATATCCAAATACTTTGAGATGTGAAACCTAAGGCTTCTTTCCATACCATACCTCATGCGGAGTCATATCTACTAGTGCCAACAAAGGAGACATATTCACCAAATATTTTGCGGTGTCAAATTCCTCTTCCCAAAATTCTTGTACAATCCCAACACCACTTAGCATGATCCTTGCCTTGCCCATCAATGTTTTGTTCATTCTCTTAGAAACTCCATTTTTCTTTGGGGTATATGGTGTGGTATTTTGGTGTTATATGCCACACTGTTTTAAAAAATGATCAAATTCATTTCCACAAAATTCACCACTGTTGTTATTTCTTAGTACCTTAATCTTCTTATCTATCTAGTTTTCTACAAGAGATTTAAACTCTTTGAATTTCTAAAAAACCTTTAATTTCTTCCTTAGAAAATATATTCATATCTTCCTGGAAAACTGATTTATGAAGGGGACATAATACAGGGATCCACCAAGTGAAGGTACTAAAACAGGGCTAAACACATCACTATCAACCAATTCTAGAATCCCCTTTACCCTTGTCCCTCCAGATGAGAACCTTAGTTGAATTTGTTTTCCATATATACAATGTTCACAAAAGTTGACTTCTAAATGACATTCAGGAAAATATTATACCATACCTTTGTTGTGCATAGATCAAAGTCATTTTTCTCCAATATGACCCATCCTCTCATGCCATATCATGGTCGGATCATTTTGACAAGGACTTGTCAATTCTAGTTGAATTGACTCAGCTAGATTTGAGTCGATTTGAGTCGAAATCGATTCAAATTCAGGAACAATGAAGTTGTTTCATCCAATCGAGTCAACATTCCCTAATAACTTGTATAGGGTTCCAATCTAAAATCCTTTCATTAAGACCATTGCACCTTTGACCATTTTGCATGTATCATTCTTAAATAGAGTGTGCACCCCTGCATCACTCATATTACTGACATATATCATGTTTCTTTCCAAACCCAGAATGTGTAATACAATTGGAAAGGTTCTACTCCTCCCATCCTATAGTGTTATTCGAAGTATTCCTCATCCTACAATTTTTGTTATCGATTTTTCCCCGAAGAAAACATATCCTCCTTCCTATCGTTCATATTCACAAAACCATTCTCTATGTGGTTTCATATGATAGGATTCTCATGTTCAATCAACCAAACTTATTAATCCGACTGTGTACTGGTTGACACCGGGTACACATCATCTCCCTTATATGGAGTTGTCTTTCTTTGAGTTGACTACTTCTCACTGGATCTTGTATCGGCTTATGTTACCTTCAAATTGTAGTCCCTTTTGTAATTCCCAGCTTTACTACATTTCCAACATCTTCTTGTTGTCGACTAAACCAGGGATTTATATCTACCCATTGAATTATACTTTCTACCGAAGAATTTACCTTTTTGTCCATTAACCGATCAACCTCTTACCACTAATGCATATTTTGTCGATCCCTCCATGTTCTTCCTTCTCGTTTCTTCTAGTAGTATAGATGCAACCACTGTTGGATCATGTTGTCATTGATGCCAATGGTTTGATTGATTGATGTCAAGTGATGGATTTTTTGATAGGATTGATTGATTGATGATTAATGAACAATGTATATGTATTTTCATTGATGAGAATGATAGATGTCAAGTGGAAACCAATCGATGAATATGGATCAATGAGTTGTCATTGATATGATGAAGATGGATCAATGAGTTGTCATTGATACACGATGCATAGTTGTTGTATATGATGCAGTGGTGGATGGATGCATAGATGAATCATTATATTCTTATCATGATTGATAAGGTGCACAAATAGATGAACTCCAAAGTGGTCCCCTTATGGTGAAATCCCTCATGGGAAGACACATTGTGGTTGAGTTGTGGTTGGGAGGACCCATGCTTGTATGTGGAATAATGAGATGAATATCAATGAAGTTGTTGGTGAAACTATCCTATATGGATAGTTCTTTTCATTCCATTTCTGGTGGTATGTGTAATGTCACATAACTCCTCACGGTTTGAGAGTTATGGCCCTACGAAGTTGAAGGACCCCCATGTGTTGGATTGAAGCCCCAAATGGTAAAAAAAAGTCAAGTTCCCTAAAAAGAAGAAATCATTATTTAAATGATAAAGTAAAGTGACAAAGTGAAGAGGATTATTTAAATAATAAAGTGAAGTGACAAAATCAAAGAAGACTATTTAAATGATAAAGTGAGGTGACAAAGTCAAGGAGGAATATTTAAATGATAAAGTAATGGAGAACTTTCTATTTATGGAAAATGGTTAACCCTAAAATAAGGAAAATAAGTTAAGCGACCTAGAAATGGGTTAAGTGACCTAAAGAATGAAAGTATAAATAAGATGACTATGGACTCTTGCACATAATCCTTTTTGTGGATCAATGGAGAGCTTCTTGTGAGAATATCTTTTGGAGTATTGATGAAGAGATTCTTGTGAGAGCATTTTTGGTATGAATCTCTTGAGCATGATTGAAGATATATTATGAGAAAGAGAGCATGAGGAGGATCTCATGAACACATCAAAGTTTCAGCAATGTCGGAGATCTTGACAGAAAAAGTCTCTGAGCTTCAGAAACCCTAGTTTCTGAGGTATATGTGGGCTGTAATGGGCCAGGGTGCGTACACACGCGGGTTGTATGAGGACAGGGTGCGTACAGTGGATGAAGTGCTGAAAATTTGTGTTTGAGCTGGTGCCAAGATTTTGGATGATGAGATAGGTTCCAGATATGCATTCTATGGGCTCAGATCTATCACCGAGACACTGGTATGGTTACATTATTGTCTTGATGGATACTATTGTTTGATGTGTTGTGAATTCTTAGGGCATTCTTGGTATGGATTTTATGATGTGGTTCATTTTGGTTGATTTGATCGATGGAGTGAGTAGTACTCTTTTGATTCAGTGGTGACATGATTGTTATGGTATACCAGTTGTTTATACATAATTGAGATAGAATTCATATTGATTTATTGAGGGGCATGAACAAGCTATTGGAGAAATTGGATGTGTTGTGACTGGTTGGTGAGAAGATTGGACAGTCAGAGACAAAAAAGAATGATATATTGTTTGCAGATGATCTAAGTTGATCTTCAAGGATAAATCCTAATAGCTCAGAAGGAATATGCAGGCTGCAATGAGCCAGGGCATGTACACACGTGGGTTTCACTACTGACAGGTCGCGTACATGTTGACAGATTGATATCTGTTGAGGATTGTTGCCTCAACTCAGTTGGTACTGATTATGAAAGTTGAGTCTTTCATAATAGAGATGGTGCTCTTGTAGAGTTGTACTCTATTCAATTGTTGCCGATAAACCCCTAGATTATTGTCCATAATAAAAAGAAAAATTGTACATACATGTTGTGTTCTTTGTGTTCCTTGTGGTGATGACTTGTTGATGATATATTTTTGATATATGTTAACATCTAACTGGTTATAAATGACAACAATGGGTAATGAATAAATGTTGAATGTTAACTAAGAATTTTTATGTAAAGGGGGAAATTTTGGGAAAAATATCCCCACACTCATTCACCTCCCCCCTCTAAGTGTGGTAGGTGTGTCCAACACTTATGTTTCCTTCGAATTGTAGTCCTTTTTGTAATTCCCAACTTTACTACATTTCCAACATCTTCTTGTTTTCGACTAAACTAGGGATTTATATCTACCGGTTGAATTATACTTTCTACCAAAGAATTTACCTTTTTCTCTGTTAACTGGTCAACCTCTTACCACTAATGCATATTTGGTCTATCCCTCCATGTTCTTCCTTCTCATTTCTTCTAATAGTATAGATACAACCATGTATTCTAGTGCTAATTTGGTTTCATTACTCTCTATAGCCATGACTAATCTATCTTAGGATCCTGGAAAAAAACATAATATGCTAACACATTTCTCCTCCTTAGTGATTGTAATATACACAGTAGATAACTGAATTATTATAGTATTAAACACATTTAAATTCTTGGTCACTGAAATCCCCTCACTCATCCTTACAAGATACAATTTCTTTCTAAGGAAGAACTTATTTACTAGGGATTTTGGCAGGTACAAGATCCCCAACTTGTCCCATAGTTTCTTGGTTGAATATTCACTTGAGACATTCAACAATATTGAATATACAAGACAAATTTTAATCATACTCCTTGCCCTTATCTCAAGTTTCTCCCATTCTTCCCTCAACATACTTGTTGGAATGGTACCTGGACAAACTGTTATCCATTGTTCTCGATCTAAAAGGAGATATTCAATTTTAAGCTTCTGAAGCTCAAAATTCTAGTCATTTAATTTTTCAATATTTATTCTTGAGCTACTTGCCATTCATTAAGCACACTTTATAAGGATTTATGACTTCTGAATCTTACTGAACCTAGGGTTTAGCTAAGATCTAAGGTTGTTAAACCAAGCTCTGATACCACTTGTTAGGATATGAGGAACACTTCCAGATTAAACCTAGTAGAAGAGAGGAAGAAATATTTAATCAAGAAAGTAAATGACAAAGAAAACACACAATACACGGGTATTTTACCCTGGAAACCCAAATGGGAAAACCAACATTCCTTGAGAATTTTTATCTCTTGTTTTCTTATTCCTTTAGAATAAAATGTTATATGCCTAACCTTGGTATACACCTAAGACACAATCAACATCATATCTTCTTTCTCTACATAAGAACAACCATGTAGCAAAATCGTCTTACATCTACATGGCCAACAACCTCTAAAAGGATTTATCTAAAGATTAAATTTTTCAACATTACAACACACCTTATTTATAGGATTTAGGAAAAAACCTAAATAAAGGAACCCAAAAATGGTTATAGATCCTCTCATATCATTGGCTACAAATCCTGCAAATCTCAATATTTTGTTACATTTGACTCTAAGTCGGTTAACTAGTCGATTACTAGTCGACCTCCTTTCAGTATTTAGTTGGTTTCCATGCACCCACCTGTCGAACTTTTATCGGTTGAACTCTTTGACTTATTGTAAATTTATTTGACTTCAAATTTAACTAGTTGAACCACCTCGACCTTTGACTTTCACTGTCAGTCAATCCACCTCGACTAGACTTTCACTGCAAATAATATAACAACCTAACATGGGAGGGGTGTCAATGCATTACCCACCATCACACATATATTCCTATGAGCACAGTATCAAGAGTGTGATCATGTTGATTCTCTGTAATGTGTTGCATCCAAGATATAATTGCATCCACCAAATCTATCCCATCGTGCAGGTAGGATCCAAACTCTTCCTCGTGCACCTCGACAGTGATATGCATGCATATCCTTGTTGAAACTTCATACAATTTCTGCTACCACCTCTCCATGGAATATTCGGAATTGGTGTCATAGGACTTCATGCTCCACCAACATAGCTCTCCATATGTTGTGGGATTCATATAATCTATGCATCCTAGTGATCTTGTATATGTTCTCAATAACAGAGATCTATGCATCATCATCCACTGAATCACTATATATTTCGCCTTCATTAGGATATAGGGGTGAATTTACATGTAGGTTATTCGTCTCAAACGACATATATCTCTTCTTCAAATTCAACACCATGTTGTTGTCGAAGGCCCAACCAATGCTAAGCAATTAAGCATAGGGATCAAAGTCATCCATAATCTCTATGACTTCAAAGTCAACCTTCATCTTCACCCATTCTATATTCACCTCAAATTGCACCGGTCATCCTATAAGGTAGATCATGTATTTATTTTCCAACTGTAGTTGGATGGGTGACCAAACTATATTTAAATTACCCATAAACTCCTAGGAATTCTTCGATAAAATATTCAAATCGAAACCTAGATCAAACATGACTCCATCCATTTCATAACTCCCAAGTTCAACTGTCATTTTGAATTCTCTTCCAGTGTGCTTCTTCTTAATGACCTGATACAAATCTCTTTCTAGTATGGGGGATGATATAGTCCTCTCCATCCCTTATTCCCCCATGCATGTAGCTAACATATATGTCAAATTTCTTGGAGCATCAGTATCATTTAGCAATCTCAAATAACAACACAAGAAGGTACTTACTTGATTTTTAGTTTACATTTCATGACTCAAGTCACACAATGCTTCTTCACGCACCACATGCTTCAAATCCTCAAGTCAATGTTCCTCAATCACTCTTTTCCCGATGTTTCACAACTCTTCCTATCTACACGCTTCTTCCAATGACCTCTATGTCATGTGATATAGTTTTTCATGGATGCGAGCCTCTTCCAATGACATTTTGTGTCACTCATTGGAATTCTTCATTAATTCAGGCCTCCTCAAGTGACCTTTGTGTCACACACTCTTTCTTCTTCGATGTCCCTATGTGCATTGTGCATGAACTATTTCTGCTAACCAATGCCAAATTTAGGAGGGCGATACATTGTCCTTCTGATCTTCCCCTTCATCCTTTGACTTGATCCTTCACCATTCTTGAAGTCCATTCCTATATTTTCTCCTCCTTGGGTTATCACCCAGATATCAACCTCCTCATCCTTCTTATTATTCCTGCACGGTTTTGCATGCACCATATTGTAAGGTGTCTTCTTCTCTTCCCATTTTTTCAACAAGTCGGGATAGTATTTTGTGACATGCTCGGGGATATAATAGTACCCAAAAAGAGTGCACGGTTTGGTATAGAACCTTGACACACAGCCAATTTCTCCACAATTAGAGAAAGTGGGGGGTCTACGTCCCCCTCCTCCATATTCTCATCAACAACTAAGCCCATAGCCACCTCTGAAACCTCCTTGATAGCGACCTCTCTCCACACCACCATGGACACCACCCTTCTATTATTCTTGCACCCACAATACATAGTGGGCGTGGTCTTGCATCAGCTGGAGTGACCAACAATTTTTAACATCATGGCCCATGGACTTAAAAAATTCAAAAAATGAGGTATGATGTGTCTTCTGATATTTATCCAATGTTGGGAAGCAGGTTCATACATGGCCCCACTGTCTACAAATCTCACACCATTCCATCTTAGACCTAGTTGGAGATGGACTTGGCGCACCCATCGCCACATAGTTTCCAAGTACAGGGAACGTGTCTCTGTTGTGCCCCTCAAACTAACACATGGTACACCATACATGCTCACACACAAATTTTTCCTTATCCATATATTGCAACTATGTCATTGGATTATCCAATTGTGACTACACCTATTCCAATCTGGTTGATGTCTCTGCCCCTCCTGGTGTAGCCTCCAAGTGCATCGAAATATCAATTTCCTCTACTTGAGTCGTCACCTTCTGTTGGGTGAGTGGGACTCGGATATGGTGGAGTAACCCCACAATAAACCATTCTCTATGTCATGTGTTATGGATATCGAAAATCATCCTATCCAACAAAATATTTAATCATTGGTCATAATCCCACACAATTTCTCCTTGTTTTTGCTTGATTTCCTTTATCTACATAATACACTAATATTATGACTTGGGATTTTGAAATTCCTTAAGTAGATCTATCTTGATCTATGTTAGGGACCTCTCTTGTCCCACTGACACAGTGGCCTTATACTTCATGTACCATGTTAAGGCTCCATCCATGAACATGGTTTCCAACGGCACAATCTTCATTGCTTCATGTGTGATCCTCTTCACATACCATATTTCTTCACACATGAACCAATGTTGTTTTGCATCATCCCTACCCATTCCATGGAACACGAGTAACCTCATAGTATTATCTTGATTCTCCATCCTCATTCTCGTACTAATTCCTCCTATCTTATTGTTTGTTGTCAGGGTTCTCAATATTGATACTCTTTTTGGTGAAGTAGCATTGAATTCACCTTCTTCTTTTCTCATCTCTTCTCTTCTATCTCCTTCTACTCATTCTCCTATTCCAATCACCTCACTATATGTTATTCTTTATTATTGATTACAAATGTGCAAGGAGGGTGGTTCAAAGGGGGAGTAACTCCATCTTCTTCCAACATATATTGTGAGGTGACCTAGAGAGTTTCCTACCTGTAACCACACAATACCATTTACTATCTCTAAGCCTTCTCCCCCACCACTAGGGGATCCTCCATATTCCTCTCCTTCTCTTATGCC
>JZKD02S1697813.1:70263-83720 GCA_000966675.3 Picea glauca
AACCCTTTTTCACAAGCACACATGGGAAGAACCAACTAACCTTTTTATCGACGGTTGGTGTAGATCCTCCGTTGAGCTTTTATCTCCTTGCTTCTGCTGCTCCTTCCAAAAAGCGGTCCTGCAATCAAGACAAAACTACACATGCATTCTATTGTTCTACTAGAGGGTTAGAGATAAACACAAATCACATAAAACATACAAGACTCATGTATTTGGGACGGGAAAAGCATCTCTTTATTAATCTCAATATGAACCAACTTACAATGATTTTTGAGACCGGCCACCGTTCCTTGATCCTGATCCTGGGCTCCTCCTCTTCTTTGTCCTCCAACTGCTTTGCTTGAATTCTCCTAAATCTTGAGGAAAGGCTAAAGGGTTGGGACAAAACGGATTCGGCAATTGGGCAGAGTTTCTTTGCTATGATTTTTCCTCTTTTGAATAGTACCCCTACCCATTCTTTTATAGGCTAGAAGGAGCTAGGGTTTTAGACGAACTCTCGGCCATGCATGGATAGGAGTTCCAGTTAACTGACCCAAAGCTTTTCATCCCGACGGAAACTTTCCTGATTTTTTGCTTTTGTTAGGTAACCGCGGGCTGTAGTGGGCTAGCCCGCGGTCCAACGCGTGTAGTAGAAGGTCAGCAAGCGTTCCACCGCGCCCAGTGTTAGGTTAGGGCGTGGGTTGCTTATTTTAAGTGGTTTTTCAGGGTTTTATTCAGCATGATTTTGACAAGGAAGAGACATGAGTAGGCCTGATGCCAGGTAAGAATGGATGGTGCAAGTTAGGTTTATAATAGTCCTCTCCATCCCTTATTCCCCCATGCATGTAGCTAACATATATTTCAACTTTCTTGGAGCATCAGTATCATTTAGCAATCTCAAATAACAACACAAGAAGGTACTTACTTGATCTTTAGTTTACATTTCATGACCCAAGTCACACAATGCTTCTTCACGCACCACATGCTTCAAATCCTCAAGTCAATGTTCCTCAATTACTCTTTTCTTGATGTTTCACAACTCTTCCTATCTACATGCTTCTTCCAATGACCTCTATGTCATGTGATATAGTTTTTCATGGACGCGAGCCTCTTCCAATGACATTTTGTGTCACTCATTGGAATTCTTCATTAATTCAGGCCTCCTCAAGTGACCTTTGTTTCACACACTCTTTCTTCTTCGATGTCCCTATGTGCATCGTGCATGAACTATTTCTGCTAAACAATGCCAAATTTAGGAGGGGGATACATTGTCCTTCTGATCTTCCCCTTCATCCTTTGACTTGATCCTTCACCATTCTTGAAGTCCATTTCTATATTTTCTCCTCCCTGGGTTATCACCTAGATATCAACCTCCTCATCCTTCTTATTATTCCTGCATGGTTTTGCATGCACCATATTGTAAGGTGTCTTCCTCTCTTCCCATTTTTTCAACAAGTCGGGATAGTATTTTGTGACATGCTCGGGGCTATAATAGTACCCACAAAGAGTGCACAGTTTGGTATAGAACCTTGACACATGGCCAATCCACAATTAAAGAAAGTGGGGGGTCTACGTCCCCCTCCTCCATATTCTCATCAACAACTAAGCCCATAGCCACCTTTGAAACCTCCTTGATAACCACCTCTCTCCACACCACCCTTCTATTCTTCTTACACCCACAATACATAGTGGGCATGGTCTTGCATCAGCTGGAGTGACCAACAATTTTTAACATCATGGCCCATGGACTTAAAAAATTCACAAAATGAGGTATGATGTGTCTTCTGATATTTATCCAATGTTGGGAAGAAGGTTCATACATGGCCCCACTATCTACAAATCTCACACCATTCCAGCTTAGACCTAGTTGGAGATGGACTTGGCGCACCCATCGCCACATAGTTTCCAAGTATAGGGAACGTGTCTCTGCTATGCCCCTCGAAATGACACATGGTACACCATACATGCTCACGCACAACTTTTTCCTTATCCATATATTGCAACTATGTCATCGGATTATCCAATTGTGACTACAAATATTCCAATCTCGTTGATGTCTCTTCCCCTCCTGGCGTAGCCTCCAAGTGCATCGAAATATCAATTTCCTCTACTTGAGTCGTCACCTTCTGTTGGGTGAGTGGGACTCGGATATGGTGAAGTAACCCCACAATAAACCATTCTCTATGTCATGTGTTATGGATATCGAACATCATCCTATCCAACAAAATATTTAATCATTGGTCATAATCCCACACAATTTCTCCTTGTTTTTGCTTGATTTCCTTTATCTACATAATACACTAATATTATGACTTGGGATTTTGAAATTCCTTAAGTAGATCTATATTGATCTATGTTAGGGACCTCTCTTGTCCCACTAGCACAGTGGCCTTATACTTCATGTACCATGTTAAGGCTCCATCCATGAACATGGTTTCCAACTGCACAATCTTCATTGCTTCATGTGTGATCCTCTTCACATACCATATTTCTTCACACATGAACCAATGTTGTTCTGCATCATCCCTATCCATTCCATGGAACACGATTAACCTCATTGTATTATCTTGATTCTCCATCCTCATTCTCGTACTAATTCCTCCTATCTTATTGTTGGTTGTCAGGGTTCTCAATATTGATACTCTTTTTGGTGAAGTAGCATTGAATTCACCTTATTCTTTTCTCATCTCTTCTCTTCTATCTCCTTCTACTCATTCTCCTATTCCAATCGCCTCACTATATGTTGTTCTTTATTATTGATTACAAATGTGCAAGGAGGGTGGTTCAAAGGGGGAGTAACTCCATCTTCTTCCAACATCTCTTGTGAGGTGACCTAGAGAGTTTCCTACCTGTAACCACACAATACCATTTACTATCTCTAAGCCTTCTCCCCCACCACTAGGGGATCCTCCATATTCCTCTCCTTCTCTTATGCCTCTACTCCGCACCTCATCTTCCACCAAGGTTGCAACACTCTGCAACAACCAAGGGGTTTGGATTTCATCTCCTAGGCCCCTATGACTACTACTATTGTTACGACTATTACTACTACTACTATTGGTATCCCCACTAGATAACCCTCTCTTCATGAAAGGCCTCTTCACGGGAATATCCTGTCTCATTCTTCTATCTGGCACAAAAAATTCTTCTACACTTTCTCTTGGTGTGGTCTCCTTTCTCTTCATCCTGGGCCTGACCCCTCGTCATGTGCCCCTTGTTATCTTCCTTCCACTCCTATGTTCCACTTTCCTTATTAACTCAACTCTTATTTCATATATCTAGGCTCTTTCTCTCCTCTTCTCCTCTGGGTCCATCTATGATCCAAGAGGATATCGGTGGCCACTCACCTATTCCAACTGGCTCAAAACAATATTTTGGCAATTTACTATTTTTAGTAGTTTTTTGGGTTCCGAACTTTTGTGGCCATTTTGAGGGCCTAAACATCATTTTTTCAATATCGGGCACCTCAATGCTTTCGAAAGGCTCTCATAGAGCCTCCAAACTGAAGCTCCTCATCAATACCTTTCCAAAAATCTATTGTCCACTCTAAACAGAGATTGTATGGAAACGTTACAACCCCAGGAAGTTGATGTACTAACTTACCCCAAATGAACAAGATGATGGACAAATTTTCACAAATCCTTCGATGGTTGTCGAAAAGTGACAAATCCACCTCAAGTGGAGGCCCTTCAAGGTATGGATCAATTTTTATATTCCCATATTTGAAGGTCAAATAGATGCATATGCCATAGATAAATGGTTAAACCTTCTAGAAGGTTATTTTTCTGTCCACAACTTTTTCGATAGAGAAACGATTACATTTTCCCTCCTTAAGGTCATCCCCCATGGAAAATATTGGTGGGATATTTTCTGTGAGCAAAAGGAAATAGATATATCCACATTATTTGTAGTTTCACCCACTTGGGGTTCCTTCAGGGATGCTATTAAGGAACAATACTACCCTGTTGGAAGTTATGATGACTTATATACAAGATGGACCACACTGCGGCAAGAAAGAGACCAAACAATGCCAAAGTTCACCAATTTCTTTCATACCTTGCACACCAATATGGGGATCAAATATTTTGAGTGGCATCTGGTGCTCAAGTACTGTGGCGGTCTTCATAGATACATCCAGACAGAAATGGAGTTTTTGGACATCTCATCCTTGGGCGTGGCCTATCGATATATTGTCAAAATTGAACATAAACTCAAACAAAAGATGCGACAGTTTGGGTCTGGGAATCCCTCAAAAAAAAATAAGGGCAAGGGAAACCCCAATCCATAGAACAAAGGATATATAAAATATGGGAAACCTTAGGATAACTAGTCCAAGCTGTAAGAAAAGAAGGACAATGGAAAGACGAAGAAAGATATCGGGAAGTGGTGTGAATTTCATAAGAGCCCCTGGCATAACACTATTGATTACCACTCAAAGAAGTCATTGGTGGTTGAAGTGAAAGCCTATGAATCAGATGTGGATTCTGAATCTAAGTCAAAACCAAAAAAGGGAAGAGAAATCATTGACACGGAACCCAATGCCACCATTTCTACCACCAAGATCTAGCCTAGTGAACCTGATGAGAAAGAGGAAGGAGAGTACCTATTTCATTCACATATGTGGGTGAAAGGAACTCCACTGCACTTCATCATTGAAAGTGGTAGACAGAAGAACCTCATCTCAGTATATTTCATCAATCGGCTAGCCCTGCAGACAACATCACACTCACAACCCTACACCATCGGATGGCTCCACCAAGAAAATTATCTTCACATCATCCAACAGTGTCGCATGTCATACGACATCAAGACATTCAAAGATGAGGTATTGTGTATGTTTCTCCCCTTGAATTTTGTGATGTTATTTTGGTCCAACCTTATTTATGGAAATGTCATGATGTATATGAGTCTAGGCCTTGTAGTGTTATTATTACTTTGAATAGGAAATCATATAGGATACCTGAGGAAGTCCCACCTAGTGTTATTTCCATTATCTCTGCCAAGAAATGGACGAAGGTCATTTCTCAGACCGAGAAGTTTGTATTCTTCTTGATTCTCTCTCAAAGTGAGTGAAAGGTTGTATCCACATCCATGGCCTCCGTGTCTGACCTCTCTATTCATCAAAATAAAGTGGATAAGATTGTGGAAGAATACAAGGAAATCTTCTCCTCATCGATTCGGGTACCTCTGCATTGTCAGGTGAAGCATCTCATCGATATGACCCCTGGTACACCACTACCCAATGGGACAGTCTATTTCCACTTTTTGTTAGAGAATGAGAAGATCAAACCTCATATCCAAGAACTGCTCCACAAGGAGCACAGTCGACCCATCTCATCACCTTGTGGAATCACAATCGTGTTGGTGTAGAAGAAAGACCGGACCTGGTGACTCTACATTGATTATCGGGCCCTAAATAAAATCATAGACATGAAATGGTACATGATTCCCTCAATCGACGATCTCCTTGATCAATTCAAGGGGTCCAAATACTTCAGTAAGATTGATCTGGAGTCTGGCTACTATAAGGTCCCAATAAAGAAGACAGATGTATGGAAGACTGCCTTCAAGTCAAAAGAAGGTCTTTTCGAATGGGTGGTCGTGCCCTTTTTCGTTTGAAAATTTCCCCAACAACTTTCATGAGGATGATGGACGATATTTTCACTAATTTTTTGTAGTGGTGTATATGGATGAAACCCTCATCTACATAAATATTTGGGCAAAACACTTGCATCATATTCAGGAGGTTTTGCACACTCTGCAGTAACACAAGCTATATGCCAACTTGGAAAAATGCTCCTTCGGCATGGAAATGGTCAAATACCTCAGCTACATTGTTGATGTGCATGGTGTGCATGTGGATCCATCCAAGATCCAAGTCATCCGTGACTAGCCAGCCCCAACCATGCTCACTGAGCTTTGGAGCTTCTTAAGACTTACCAATTTCTATCACAGGTTCATGTTGGGATTCTCCCATATTACATGGGCCCTCTACCAAGTAACCAAGGGTGGTGGTAAGGGAAATTTGTTTTGGGGCCTATCCCAACAAAAATCGTTTGATGATTTGAAGCAGCGTTTGTGCTCATCCCTAGTTCTTTCATTACCTCACCTGCAACAGCTATTTGAGATTGAGACAGATGCTTCAGACTATGTTGTGGGTACATTCCTCACTCATCACAGCCACCTCGTGGCCTATCACAATGAGACACTATCATATTTTTTCCATAAGTACCCCACTTACGACAAAGAAATGTACTACATTGTGAAAGCCTTCCACCAGTGGAGGCATTACATTCTTGGGAAGGAGATAGTCATCTACACTGATCATAAGTCGTTGGATTTCATGCAGACACAAGGAAAAATTTAGAATGACCTCCATCAGAAGTGGTCCACATATTTGCAGTAATTCCACCTCAACATCGAGTATAAAATAGGGAGTACCAACTAAGTCATTGATTTCCTCAGCTGACCCCAAGTCATGGAACTCACCACGGTGCTAGACTCTTTTGGCCACGAGACCTTTGGATGGCCCCATGTCTATGTGATAGATCCTGACTTCACCAACACCTACCAGATGTTGGGCACAAACACAGCTATCATGAATTTCCATCTTCAAGATAGGTTGGTGTGTCATTTGGTCCATATCTCTGTTCCATCAAGAGAGGGAGAGAAAATAATTTGGGAAGCCCACTATAGTTAAGTGGTAGGACACTTTGACGTGGAAAAGACAATGGCAGTGTTGCAACGACATTTCTACTGGTCGAAACTTTGACAGGAAGTTAGCAAGTATATCTGGTCCTACACTTCATGTACTATTTCCAAACCAACCACTAAGAAGCAAGGCTTGTACACTCCTCTTCCTACTCCTTACAGACCCTGGGAATCCATCCCAATGGACTACATGTTGGGCCTTATGTCCACCAAGAAAGGAAATTACTATGTTTTCTTTGTTGTGGATCACTTTTCCAAGATGATTATTCTAGTTGCATGTAAGAAGAGCATCGCAATGGAGGCCACTGCCAAGCTATTATTTAAATAAGTGTGGTTACACTTTGGGATCCCACAAACCATTATCTCAGATTGGGACATTCGGTTCCTCAACACATTATGGTCGACCCTCTGGTCACTGTTGGACACCAAGCGCACCAAATCCACTTCCTTCCAGCCCCAGACAAATGGCCAAATCGAGGTTGTCAACTGGACGATCTTGCACGTCCTGTGCATGTAAAATTACAAGCACCCTCACACATGGAGTGAGATCCTTCCCTATTTTCAACACAACTACAACAAATCCATGCATAGCTCAATCGACCACAACCCTTTCAAGTGGGGTTAGTATTTCAACCATTGGGTCCCATGGATGTTGCACTACCCCTTGCGGAAACCCATTCAAACTTGTTCCATCCTCCAACCAAAGATGACAAAGCCAGTCGGTTCACTGAGAGGATTGAACACATCCTCCAATAGGTTCAAGTTATTTTACATAATTCCAATTCCAAGTAGAAGCAACGCCATGATCAACACCTGGTGCCACACCAATTTCAGGTGGGAGACAAAGTTTGGTTGCACTTGCAGAAATAATTCCTTACATGACCTCGTCGAAAGATTCATCCACTCCATTATGGACCCTACACCATCAAAAAGGTTGTGGGTGACAATTCTTTTGAGCTCAACTTCCCCCCCTTCCTTGGATTACACCCATTGTTCAATGTGGACCTCCTTCGACCCTATTTTCCACCATTATTGGACACCTCAGAGATAGAAAAATAGTTGACACCAACAAATATCAACCATGACTGCATGGAATAGGAATCCATTGATCATATCATGGACACACAGTTCAAGGGCACTCACTAGCAAAGGATCCAACATTATCGGGTCGTCAAATCATGCCAACTCCTACACCAAGGCAAGTGGCTCAACCGGGGCCAAATTCAGCAGAAATTTCCTAATCTAATGGGGGAAATCAACACAATGGAGACCATTTCTTCCTAAGGGGAGAGGATTGATCTAGTAGGATATCTATGGTCACCCATCTAGTCCAACTAGCTCAAAACAGTCTTTTGACAATTTACTATTTTTAGTTGTTTTTCGGGTCCCAAACTTCCGGGGCCATTTTGAGGGCCTAAACGTTATTTTTCACGATCAGGCACCTAGATGATATACATAGGATATTATTGTGCCCCCAAAATGAATCTCCTCTTCAATACCTTTCCAACTAGCTATCGGTCACCCTAAACGGAGACCGTAACCAAAAGTTTTGACCCCGGGATGTTGATGTACTAACTTACCCTAATGGGGCCCACATGACTTTTGGCGCTTCATCTCCTAGGGCAAGGTTTTTGGATGTCTAGAGTTTTGGCATTCATGTTTATTGTAAAAAGGCCTTCAAATCCTGATTGTACTCATCTTCTTGCGAATGAGTGTAGCCATGACATCTCTTCTCAGAGATAAGCTACCACCATTCTAGCAAGCTTGTTTTTAGTCTGCATTTTACAGTTTCAACATATTTTTTATTTAATAGAAGTCAAGTTTTACTACATCTCTGTTATTATTCATTGTTTATTTTTGTTAACATTATAAATCTATGTTTTCCTTTCGTTCCTCTCATAAATCCATATCAAACTCATTCCTCTCCTCATCTTAACAACTTTTGGATCCTCCTCAACCAATCCATCTCCTCTCTTATTTCCCCCCTATATTTTCATCCCCCTAGCACGAGGGGAGTCTACTCAATCATCTTTTTGGGATCCATGCACATCATCAATTTTTCCACGAACAACATCTTTATTGAGAGTGGGATTTCTTCCAAAATTCTTTTTGTATGACCTTCTGTGAACTTTCTTTCAGCTTCACTAAAAGAGTCAGTGTACTCCACAAAAAAATCAATTATATGTCCCTCTTTCACTCAATAAAACCATAAATCAATGGCTCGATCCTACTTTTTTTCCAATGCCTTCAACCTATCAACTGTGTCTTGATCGGAAACTATCGAATCTAGTGGCCTCAAAAAAGTATGAGTGGCATTCTATCATTTTAGTCATTCATACAACAAACAAGGATATTCGGTAAAGAAATTATCATGCATATTAGTGTAAAGATACGTATCCTTCCATCACTCCACATTTTCTCTCAAACCTTGAGTTTCCTGCTGAGAAAACTCTTGTTTCTTCCCAGTTAACCAATATCCAATTTCCTCCCAATATGGATACCACCTCATCTATTTCCTTCATCATTCAATACAAGACTTTCAGGTCCCAACAATGGAACCATTTGTTGGTTTGTTTCATGCTTGCATGCTTCCTTCTTAACATTGGGGGGTCGAGACCCAAGGTTTGTCCATAGTTGACTATCAAAACCCCAAATCATCAACATATCAATCCTCATCCAAGGTTGAAGAAGGTCTCACCTGAGACACTGTGAGGATCACAAAGACCATCTGGTCTTGTGTTACAAGTTACTTAACAAATGAAAAAACATAATGGAAGAAACACATTCATTCAAACACATAATGGACACATCATAGGTTCAAAATCAATGTAGTTTTATTATCATCCTCATTCCATCAATCATAGGCATATAGTAAGAAAATCATATATCGACAACAACATAGGATTATCTTCCCTTAGATCATTCCCAAGACTTACAATACATTGCACCATGCACATTCTTTCATACTATCACATATGAAAAACTCAAACCTTCAGCCAGAGACATTACAATACTACAGAGACTCAGAACGATCCAGTGGACTAGCCCTTGAACAATGGAAAGTTAATGGTAACTCAATGAATCAACCCTTTCTTTGTTATCCTTGCTTCCTTTTATATCCTTCTTGGCTCTAGCCCTTTGTCTAATTCATTTTTACTCCACTCGATCTACTGACTAATAGTCCCGCACACTTCTATCACCTGCCTATTGTTGGCGCAAGTTTGATTAGACCAGGGTCCTTCTCAGGTTACCAACAAAAGGTACTGAGAAGTCTAGAGCGCTGGCATTTTCATCTCCTCCGAAGAGAAGAAGTCTCACCCAAAGCGCTGCTAAGACAAAAAGATTAGGAAGGGTAGGGAAAATACTTAGGAGGATCCACAGAACCTCTGGGACTCATCCTGAGCTTGCGCAAGAGACATAAACAATGCAAAATATTATGTATGCAATAATCGGACCTACTTATGTTGAGAACCAACATTTAAACATAGAACCATTAAAGAAGTATTGCAATGCATGAGTAAACGCACAGAGACACATCATATTTTGAAATTTCAGATCCGTCTTCATATTAGCTTCAGAACCTTTCCATAATTATAGACTCTCGAATACCCAGTAATGTTTTGTACAGACTCTTCACTCTAGACTCATGTTACAGAGCCCTGGCTCTGAGATAGATAGATCGGTTACATTACAGACTCAAGACTTTACTTGACTCAACTTACAATAATCAATAGCTAAGAGATTAACTGACTAACAAAAATAACACCAACCCTTTTACAATTATGTTCAATCTTATATATAGCTAGGTTGTGTCTTCCATCTAGGCTTGCATGCTTCCTTGTTCTGTTGCAACTGTTTGTTTCTTAGTTGGCGTTGCGCTGAATTTCACAACTGCTTTTTGTTTCTCTTTCTTGCTCTATTGTCCAGCTTCTGGTGAAGCTTTCACAAATCGTGCTTAGTCAAAACTTGCAAGATTCCTTATCCCAAAAATGAAGGGCCCAACACGATCTGACCACAATCCTTGACTTACCCTCGAGTCAAGTGATTGGTTCTTTCGCATATCCCAGGAGAATATTTGTTTTTCCCTTGTCCTTCTTTTATTCTTCCTTCAGCTCTTATGTTTGTACTTTCCCTTCTTTTACCTCTTCAAATGAAGGGCCCAAATCTGGGACCAATTCTAAGGCTCACTCCTTTACTCCTTGAAAGTTTCCAACTTTGTCCTACCACTTCCTGGCGAGGAGTGATGCCTCTGTAACGAACTGTTGGGTCTCTTATTTACTATACCCGTTTGGTTTGGACGCGACCAACAGGTTCCACTCAGAATATGTTGTTGCATAATCTTGATGCATCTGCATCTACACTTCCTCAATAACATGTCGGAAGTCACGCAACTCATTATTTGCTATGGACTGCACCTCAAAGAGGGCGTTCAGTTCATTGTCGGCTTGTTGGATTTGGTTGAACTTATGTTGTTTCTCTATCGGATCCATTGTGACCACAACTTTCTCATTCAGCACCTATATCTTTGTGCAAACCTCCTCCAAGACTTGGTTTCATCAAGCGATGATGCCCATCAAATCGTTGAATTTCCTGAAAATCTTTGTGCATTCTGTTGTGTGCTTGTGTAGTGTTGCTCGAGAATTGTTTCCTTGTAGTACTATCTTATGCATCTGCTCTTGCAGATTTTGAGGTTGCTTCTCTACTTCCTGCTAAGTCTGTCGCAACTATTCTTCTAGATGCTCAACATGAGTGGCTAGTTGCATCCATGCTCCTTGTAGTAGTTCAATCTGGTGCTTCGACTCACCTGCGTCACTGGATTCAGGTAGTTCGGGTGCAACCTTCCGAATTTTCGACCAGGCTTCGGAAAGTCTTTTTTGCACTCTCTCCAGTTTGTGCTCAACCTAGATTTGTTCATGCACTTCCTGTGTCCTTCATGTTTTCATGACAATCTCTTCTTTCCTTGCGACCTTGGCAAAACTCTCGGCCTTCTGGACCCTTTTCTCTAATTTATCAGTTGACGCTCTGATCATTCCAAAAAATTGTGTCGTTGGCCACTGTACAAGGTCAGCGGATGAAGGAGCTGTGTCTTTGGGTTATCATGTCTCTAATGGAAGTCCACTGGTCGTTGAATGCTCCGAGAAGGTCTCTACCTCCTCCTCTGTTGGTGGCTCTAGTGTGATCCTCAATCTTAGCTATGAGGGAAAAAGAGTCAAAACCTTTGTTTTGGCTATGCATAATTGCATTAGTTCTACAAATTGTTGAGGGTTATAGAGAACCCACTCCATCTGTTCTCTCTCGTATGTCGCGCTCTACCCGGTTGTTGATTCTGGTTCTTTTTTAGCATCTAGTATGCCCTGCTCTTTTGTTGTTTTTGTTGCACAAATTGTTCTCTCTTGGGCACCCTCACCCTTGGCTAGTGAGGTGATCTAATGGTTTCTTTGGGCTCCTGACTCCTCTACAGTTTGGGTGTCTTTTCCTTGCGCCAAAGGCTAAGGATGTTGTTCCTTGATTTATGGATTCATACCATTTAGCTTCCTGCTCTTCTCTGGTACTTTGGGGTTTGGACCAAAAAATTCCGGTCTCGACTTAGGTGACTCTTGGGTTATTTCTGGGAGTCCTCACTCTGCTTTCTCTGGCTGATCGAGCTACATTGGCTCTGGGTTTGTGCTCTGGGGTGGACTGGTGATTTCTTTGGTTGGTGGTTGGGGTGGTGGTGGTCACGGAGGGTGCTCAGTGATAAATGTGGATGGAAATTTTTTAGTATAAGGGTCATCATGCATGTGGATGATAGTGTTGGCTTTGATCATTGAGTGGGTGCGAGGAGCGACTGATGCAAGAGACTGGGGGTTCAAAGGTTTGTTCGACGAGACCCCGGTTCTATGCCTCTTCATCAATGGTTCGATATCAAACACAACACGCAAGATCTGGTTGACATCCTCACCTAACAACATGGCATCGTCTTGCATTGGACGAAGGGTTGTTCTTTTCTTCTGCTCTAATTGTTGCATCTCTTCTTCCTCCTTAGATTCTAATTGTACTGGAGCTTCTGGCTTCTGTGACGTTGAACCTGAACTTGGTATGGCTTCTTCTTCTTTGTCTATCTTCTTCAACAGATCCGCTGGAAGAATATAATGCATTCCTGACTTGCGCAGGCTGCATTTGACTCCTGGCCAAGACATGATTTCCTTGTCGAAGGCCTCCTCATCCAGATAGAATGAAAACATCTTTGTATGGAAATCTTCCCTGCTAACATGTCTCGGCCAGAAAAATGTGTGGTGTCGGTTCATGCTGAAGGAAATGTTTTGAGTATTGCAGTTGAGGAGCTCTTGCAAGATACGTAGCCTCTGTGGTGCTTCTATCAGACCATTGTACCTTTTAGAAAATGTTGTGGTGTTGAAGTTTGTATTCTTCGAATTCAACCTTGACTACCATGGATCAAACATCTTCGCCATGCGTCCCTTATCTGGTAGCGTTGGAGGCCTTCCGATCGGTGGCTTCCATTTGAACATTGTGAATGCCATGATTAGATATCCATAAGTTAATATTCCTCCCTTCTCCTACACTTCCCCGCATGCCACTAGTAGTTCCTCCAACAGGTAACTACACCAATTGAACACAGCATCGTTGGCACAAAAGTCTGATACTGATAATGCATCTAGCGTGAATTCTCCCTTGTAGTATGATCTCATAACATTACTGGATATGATGTAATGACCAGTCCAGACTATCTCTTGTAGTATGGGTTCAATTACTGTTGTGTGCCCCCC
>JZKD02S1697813.1:83743-96654 GCA_000966675.3 Picea glauca
ACAAGTTGAGCTCGCCTTTCTTTTTTTCGTGCTTACCAGGACCCTGGAATCCTTTTGACACATCTTCTCCTTCGAATGACAGTCTCGTAAGTGATTGGATGTATTCAGTGTGGATTGGATATCTCTTATCGAACTAGAGACTTCTGTCATGCACCCACCTTATCAGAAATTTTGTGCACCGCGCAACCTCACCAGTGGTACCAAATACTGGTAGGTCTCTAAGGTTCATGATGGTCGAATTGAATAAGTTGATAAATTCTAGTTTTGGAACAAATTTCATGCCTTTGAGTCCATCTGGAGCCATCTCCCAAAAGACATATATGTTCATCTAAGGGAACAAAACCGAATTTGTTAGATCAAGATCGAGGAGTTCAATATGCTCCACCTTCCCTTTTAGATCACCCATGACCTCGACTCATGGGTTATAGGGCTCGTCTAGTACCACTTCTTTAGAAATAGCACTTTGCCTTGTTTTGGCTCTCAGCATTCACACTTCTGTGGCAAGCTAAAGACTAAGGTCACGACTACGGATTTCACACTTGTATAGACAGGTTCGCTCTACTGAATTCAGAAATGGTTAAGTTCTTTGAGAACGATGCATTCTCAGGTGAGTTCTCATGACCTTATACTTGGCTTAACGGACAAGTTTTAGCAATAACTACTATTCATTATGATCGTATGGATGCAAATGGATCTAAGTTTTCCAACAGGATAGTTTAACGAGGTAAATCCTATTGGGAGATTTTCGCACTTACTTACTTGCGTGAGTGGAATAGGGACATGGCCGATTTCATACCTTTCTGTTTGACAGGTGGGTATCTCGGCATGAAATCCGATGGCATCTTGGCATATCGTGGCTTTATGTCTTAATTGACTTCAACTTGGGTACTGTAATGATCATAAAGGCTGTGACTAGACTAGGTTCATGTTGCACATGGGCTCAGATCATATTTAGTTTTTTTCTCCCTCCAAACACAAAGGAGGTCCCCGTCATATTAATGACTATCATTAATGGTTTCTCTTATGATTCAGATCCTGCACTTCTGAGTTATTAGTTTTGTATCAAACAATTTTTAAATAGAAAATGAACTAGGTGTCATGGCGCAACACTACGCACATCGAATTTATTAACTGAATTTACAAAAATTTCAGAAAACTCAAATCTAACTATTATACAAGCTCCTTCGGACTAGAGCGACAATATCTCTTTCTCAGTTTTGAAACAAGTAGGGCTTTAGGTGAGTGCCATTCACCCATCCTGGCCGCAACACACCATCCAGTTGTGTGAGTGTAACTGCTCCTGAGGGTCGGATCTCTGCAATTACAAATGGTCCCAACCAATGCATGCGCAGCTTTCCAGGGTGCTTCATGTACTAACTATTGTAGAGTAGAACCTTGTCTCCTTGTGTAAATACCTTGGTCTTAATGTGCCTATCGTACCAAGATTTTTGTCTTTCTTTCTCAACTGACTGATGGTAGTCTGCTAGAAATCTAGTCTCCTCGAGTTCTTGTAACTCTGTAAGTCTCTATGCAATGGATTCCTCTTCTGGCATACATGTGATTTGTACAATATACAAACTTGTAGTGATAAATTCTTCAGGCACCACTGCCTCTTTCCCAAAAACCAAATGGAACAGTGTGTATCTATGGAGTTTATTTTTGGTTGTCCTATATGCCCATAGCACTGTTGGGACTCTATCATCCCAATCTTCTCAATTTGTGCAATAGACCTTTCTCAACCTTCTTTCCAAAATCTTGTTGAAGGGTTCGACTATTCCATTGGCCTGCGGGTGGTAGGGACTGCTTTTGTGGTGTTGGATCATGAACTCTGTTGTAAGAATTTTTATAGTGCTGCTAATGAAATGAGCTCCCTGATCACTAGTTAGGCTCCTGGGAAATCTGAACCAAGTGATGATATTCACGAAAATGAACCTGGCAGTAGTATCGTTCGAACATTCCTTAACAGTTGCTTCTTTTGGCTAACGGGTAAAGTAGTCAGTTGCGGTGATGATGTACCTAGCCTTTGAATTCTTGATTGTAGGGTTGATTGGTCCAATAAAGTCAACTGCCCATTTCTCGAATTCTTATAGAGCTCTAACTGGATGTAGTGGTAATTCGTCTCTGCATGATGGCTTACCCACTCGTTGACAAACATCACATGATCTAGCATATACTTTTGCATCCTTGAAGAGTTTTTTCCACCAAAGTCTAGCTTGTAGAACTTTATGTGCAGTGGCCTTTCCTCCTACGTGACCTCCTACAACTCCATTGTGGCATTCCCAAAGTATATCCTATTTTTCATGATCCAAGACACATCATCTGAGGATACTATCTATTCCTAGTTTATACAATTGTCCGACGATCAGATGATAATTTGTTGCTCTAACAACCATGTGGCATTTATGGGTTGCGGAATATGTTTTTGGGCAGGCCCCTATACTTAAGAAGATTGTTATGTCTTACAGATATTATGTTATGGCCTCAACCCGAAACAAGTCTGCATCTAGGAGATGGTCATATATTGCTCTGCCACTTTCCCCTAACTCTAATTTGGACAAGTGATCAGGTCCTACGTTGCATATTCCTGACTTAATGATAACGTCAAAGGAAAATTCCTAAAATAACAACAACCATCTACAAATTCTCCCTTCCAACATAGGTTTGTTGATTAGATATTTCAATGCAGAATGATCAGTAAAGAATTTGAAACCAGAACCTAAAAAATAATGTCTAAATTTATGCAAAGCATAGATCATGGCTAAGACCCCCCTTTCTGTCATTGTGTAGTTGTGTTCTTCTTGCGAAAACTTACGACTCGCAAAATAGGTAGGATGATCCATATCTCCATCTCTCGGTTGCGTTAAGATAGCTCCGAAGGCAATTCTTGAAGCATCTACATGGACGTGAAATTCATTCTCCCAGTTTGGGAATATTAGAATCGATGTTGTTCTAAGCTTCTCCTTAAGTGTCTCGGATGCTTTATCACATTCCGGAGTCCATTGGAACATTTTATCCTTTTTCAGTAGGTTTTCCAGAGGTGCAGTAATGTTGGCATATATTTGGATGAACCTGTGATAGTACCTTGTGTGTCCCAGTTTGGAGCGCAACTGTTTAGCACTCATAGGTGGTGGCATGTTTGTGATGACCACAAATTTGGCTGGGTCTACCAATACTCCTTGTTGGCAGACTATGTGGCCCAAAAAATTCCCATAAGGTACACAGAAGATGCACTTTCCGAGATTCAATGAGATCTGCAATTCTCTACATCTGTCAAACATTAGCCACAACAGTGCTACATGTTCCTTGAGCAGGATATATATTGTCCAATCATCCATATAGACTTCTATAAATTTGTGAATGAACTCTCTAAAAGATGCTATTACGATCGTAGAGAAAACTGCAGGGCCATTCCTTAAGCCAAATGGAATCACATTGTATGCGAAAGATCCCCATTCTGTTATGAAAGTGGTCTTCTTTTTGTCCTCTTCAACGATCCTGAATTGGTGGTACCCTAAAAATATGTCTATGAATGACTATGGTTCCTTCCCCACAACCTGTTCTAGCACCTCGTCTATAAAGGGTATTGGGAAAGGGGCATGCACACAGGCAGAGTTGAGGCTTCTTTAGTCTACACAGACTCTAATATCCTCTGTGCCTTTCTTTCTTTGAATAACTATCGAGCTAACCCACTCTGCTTCTTCTACTGCAAAAATGATTCTTGCTTCCAACATCTTATCTATCTCCTTCTTAACCTTCTCTTTTACTCTAGGATTAAGATGGTATGGTCTATGTCTAACAAGATTGGATCCTGGTTTCAATTCAATATTCATTTCTCCCATAACTCCTTTGATTCCCTTTACTCTGAAAAAGTCTTTGGGAACAAATCCTCATATTCACGCAGCAAACTCTGTGTTTATTGACTTGTTTTCTCATCCCAGTAGTCTCCCACCATAGCTATCTTGGGTTTCTCTACGGTCCCTCTGTTGATTTTGCACAATTTTAATGGGCGATTGTAGGAACTATCAGTCTGGCTGGGTATGGTATTTTGAATTTTTTTGCTCCCCTCTATCTCTTTGATGGATAGGTTTCTCAATTCTTCTAAGTCATCTAGGATTTCTACATTTCTGCTAATCTGATAACATTCTATAGGTTTCTCAGTTGAGGCCAGATTAAGTTTGTTCTGAAATTCTTGGCTATGTTTGGAACATACCGCTAAGTTTGATTTCTGATTACCATTATCTGTAAAAATAAATCCTTTAATCTTTTCCAGGACTACTTCAAGCTTAGGGTACTAACTTTTAATGAGAAGTCCTTACAAAAATGAGCTGCCAGTGTTTGCCAGTCGTTGGTCTGCCTTCTAGTTTCTTCATGTATGAACCAAGATTTCAGGATTGGACCTAGAGAGTGGGGAAATACCTGGACCCAGAAGTGAGAGGGTATCCCCGCAGCTTGCCACTATGTCACACATTGTTAAATATGCATTCTAGGATCTGATTCTCCGCTGAATAGTTGCAAAACTTGGAGATTCATCTACATCTATGATTCCAATAGCTCCTTATTCTGGAACCTGTACTTGATATCTTGCTTCACCTCGTCCCAATTTTTGAGTATGTATTTATGATTATCCCACCATCTGGAAAGGGTGTTCTGAAAAGCTACATCTAGTACTGAGATTCTTTGATCTTCTATTACATTTTCTTCAATGTTGAGTAGAAAACTGTCTAGTTCTTAGCTGCCATCGTATACTGGGTGTTTTCTAACTTCGGTCCCAACCCATCTAGCCACTCTGATAGTTGTGCATCTTCTTGATAATATTTCATATGAACTTTGATGCTTCTCCAACTTAATAATCCATCAGTAGTAGGATTTATATAATCGTCTCTCGTTCCTGTTGTTATGGTGTAGAATTGATCAAAGTATTCTCCCTCAATATTATTTTCTGTTGGCTCTGTATACCTAGGTCCTACATATGGATCCAAAGATTGAACTACCTTGATTCCCTCATCCTCAAAGGTCATGGTGTCATGGTAAGGGTCCTTATCTCCCATGAGCTCAATGAATTGAAAGTCGGTCGTTGTCTTTACTCCAGCAACATCTATTTCCACATTCTCCAATCTTCCTTTGGGGAATATACAATATTGGTTTTCCATTCTTAACTGAATTGTGGAATATGTCAGCCTAGGTTTTCCTAAGGCTTCCTGGGTCTTTTTAGGTAGAATGTTCATATCGAATCCTAGATCCAACATGATGTCCTTAATCTCAAATTCATCTAATTGGGCTACTAGTCTGAATTTTTTTCCAGATCATACTTTTCTTCACTGCACTCTCTCAGTACACTTCTCAGGAAGATTAACACTTATTCTTGCTTCTAGGGGTTCTTTGTTCCCTAAAACTAGGCATAGTGCATTGCACAACTTTTCTGTTAATTGATCATTCCCCAGAATGTCAGAGAATGATTGAAACCAAAGGTCAACTACATTTTTAGGTTGCTCAAGTTGTCTTGACATGACTATAGGTTTTTTGGGTGTAGGGGGTGAAGCAGGGACTTGTGCCATATTAGGATAAACCATAGGCTATGGGGGTTTCTCTTGCATATCAGGGCTAGGAATATTTTGAAATACCTCTATGGCATATTTAAAGAACAAATTTTGTTTCAAAGGGTCGTACCTGTCTTCTTTAGGTGCTTCTTTATGGATTTCAGGTAGAGTATCAGCATCAACTCCTGTCTCTTCTCCTCCTCGAGTAATAATATTATGGTTGGGAAATTGTCCCTTAATAACCCTCTTGATTTATGAACTGATGAGGTTAGTTCCTCTTTGTCGTACTCTATCTTCCCATTTTGTAATTAACTCTAGGCAGTCTTCAGTTGTGTGCTCATTGGTTCTGCAATGAGAGCACCATTGTCACCTTGGATGAGGAAAATCTCTAGCCATGTGACCTTTCTCATCACAGTTATAACATCTTCTTGGCCCTCTTCCCCCAGTCCTTCCTCCTTTGAAGTCTCCTCCGGCTCCACCTCCTCGAACTCTTCCTAGTCCCTGGGGGTTTTCATTCACCCTGAATGTTGTTTGGTCTAACCTATCTGCAAGTGCATCCAACGCTCTACATTAATTGTTAGTATGTGTGGTAGGTGCACAGAACTCACAGTGTACTGTATTTGGTACTGTCGAATATTTCTTCATAATGGGGCACTGTCTTGGCCCATGCCCATGGATTCGGTAGATTTCACAATACTCAATTGTTGGTGCTTCTTGGCCTCCTCGAAAAGCATGATATGGGGTGGCGTTATGGAATGCTAAGTTTGTAGATACCTGTACAACTCCTCCCGTGGGTCTTGGTGGGTTACCATCAGATTCTGAGGAGGTCCCATTCCTCTTATTCGCGGACATTCGTTCACTAGATGACCTTCCGTATAGCATATGATGCACCAAACCTATGGTCGTCCTAGTCTGGGTATCGTCATCTCTTGAATCATTTCTATAAGCGTCAATATTTTCCTTTGTATTTGCACCAGATTTGCATTTGTTGGGGGTCTGATCACTCTCAGGCTCCCAGGGTATCCCGCCATGGCTTCAATCTTCATCGATTGTTCCAAGGTGTATGTTAAAGTGGCTATCCATTGTTGCGTTAGAGGAATCCAAGTCAGAGGCAGCAATCCCTGAATGTACCACTCCTTTTGATGTTCTTCGTGGATTGGATGTGCCAAAATCCCTATAGGATATTTAAACTTTTGGGTGTATTCCCAGGCTAACTCACCTTCCCATTGTTGGATCTCCCACAACTCAGACAGAGTCTATTGTTCTGACTGAGGTAGTTTGAACTCTGCTATGAACCTTGTCCGTACCTAGCCAAGTGTGAATGCTTGACCTTGCTTTCCTGGAACTGCTAGCTCGATGATCTTCATGTACCACTTGAGAGCGTGACCTCTCAAGGTAGTCTGGAACTAGACTAACTTATTCACATCCGGAGTCCCTCTGGATCTCCAAATTGCTTCGCACAAGAACCAATGTTTCTCAACTTCTTCATCTCCCTTACCCCAAAATTTTGGGTATCGTGCAATCGAACATCCCATGTGGCCAACCATTGTTGATCTTGGTGTTCTTATCAATATGAATCCTAACGGTCTTGCTTGTGATATACCAGGGGATCTCAATATCCTCCCTGTACTCGCACTTCCTGGTTGTGATTAACTAACTAATTGTATTGGAACAGAACTAACATGAGAAGGTAGTATTGAACTTACTTCTTGTATAGAAGACACTTGGGGTATGGGTCATTTGGGGCTGGTGCCACTGGCTTCGGGACAGTTTTCTTTGATCTAGGGGGTCTCATTTTCTTCCACTGGGACAATATCTTCGGTCGGATTCTCGATCTCTCTTGTTATCGGGGCTGAATCTTCTCTTTCTTATTCAAGCTTCATGTCAACTTCTTCCTCTCTTACGTATTCACTTTCTCCTTCATTTCCAACCTCCTAGGGACTTCGTTCTCTTCACTCTTCTCTCTCATTTAATCTTTGACTAGCCAGTCGTTCCTGTCTTCTCATATTTTCCAACTCTTCTATCTATCTTTCCTCTACTTCTTTTGATCCACATTCTTTCCTCAACTTCTCAGACTGTCTTGTTTCTTTCTTGATCTTGTTGCCTCACCACTTCTCAACTATGGTGGCTCTCTTCAAGGCTCGATCATCTCTCAAGTTCATTTCTTGTTGTTTTCCCCCCATTTTTCAAAGGACCCTTCCCCTCTCTCATGCCATGACTCTCACCCCTCCTCGCCCTACCCCAAGCGAGGGTGTTTACGCTTCCATCTCAGTCGGGGACATATTCAACATCCCCTCCTCCATCAAGAAAACCTTAATCCACAGGGGTATTTCTCTCAATAGTCTTCCCCTTGTGTCTTTCTTGAAAATATCCTCTGCTCGCAAAAAATATTGGTGGTTCTGCTGCAAATTCGATGATATATCCTTCTAATGTGGTGCTGACCCATAAATCAATCGTCTGCATAGCTGGACAATCCAGCCTCTGAAGTGCTACTATATTTTCGGTGTCCCAAGCACAGATCCTGTTGACTCGTCCTTGGAACTCTAGAGCTTCTTGGAGCCTCTTTATCTAGTGGAAAAATTATTTCAGGAATTTAACCCACAAAATATCGTATTGGTCGCTCGATCTTTCTGAGTAAAAGATTGCTTCGCGAGTGTTTTCCACCAATTTTCCCCTCAATTCCACTTCTTTCCATATGAAGGCATCATAGTTTCTTTCCCACTATTGATCAATACCAAATCTATGGATCCGCGGAAGAATTCTCCCTACAGGTTCCCTTTTTATGCAGATCCTGGCAACGAAACCATTTTGTTGGCGCAAGTTTGATCAAACCAAGGTCCTTCTCAGGTTACCAACAAAAGGTACCGAGTAGTCTAGAGCGCTGGCATTTTCATCTCCTCTGAAGAGAAGAAGTCTCACATGAAGCACTGCTGAGACAAAAAGATAGGGAAGGGTAGTGAAAAGACTTATGAGGATCCACGGAACCTTTGGGACTCATCCCGATCTTGCAGAGACATAAACAGTGCTAAATCTTATGTATGCAAGAATCAAACCTACTTATGTTGAGAACCAACATTTAAACATAGAACCATTTAAGAAGAACTTATAGACCATAAAGAAGTACTGCAATGCATAAGTAAATGCACAGAGACACATCATATTTTGAAATTTCAGATCCGTCTTCATTTTAGCTTCATAACCTTTCCATAATTAGAGACTCTCAAATACCCAGTAATTCTTTGTACAAACTCTTGACTCTGGACTCATGTTACAAATCCCTGGCTCTCAGACAGATAGATCGGTTACATTACAGACTCAAGACTTTACTTGACTTGACTTACAATAATCAACAGCTAAGAGCTCAACTGACTAACAACAAAAAAAACAACCCTTTTACAATTATGTTCAATCCTATATATAGCTAGGTTGTGTCTTCCATCTCAGCTTGCGCGCTTCCTTGTTCTTTTGCAGCTATTTGTTTCTTAGTTTGCATTGCACTAGATTTCACAATTGATTTATGTTTCTCTTTCTCGATCTGTTTTCCAGCTTCTGGTGATGCTTGCGCAACTCATGCTTATTCAAAACTTGCATGAGTCCTTATCCCAAAAATGAATGGCCCAACACCTAAATCCCACATAGCCTTTATGGAATAAGAGAAATCTTAACTACCATGCCATCTCATCTCCTTTCTTCTCCATGTTCCCTTGTGCTTCTAGCAATAATCATTCAGGGAGATTTCTCGAAGATTCTTTTCTTGATTCTGGCGTGTTTCTTCTTTATTTTTCGTGTGTATCCCAAACCTTAGACCAACGTGCATTGGTATAACTGGACTTTGCGAGCGTAAACAAAACTTGAGTTGACTCGTGCTTCTTGTCAATCCTTTTGCATCTACTCAAGTGCACACAAAACTTGGAATGAGTGCACACAACTTCATTTGTTCATGCATACGATATTTACCCAAAAAATCGGGTACCAACAACATATAATACTACCTTCATTTCTTTGATCCTAATAGAGTATAATTAGACTACTTTTGAAAATTTCCGGCCAATATCCTTATGCAATTGTATCTACAAAATTATTTCAAAGGTCATATCGAAAAGACTCAAAAAGTTTTTATCAAAATACATTTTTGAGTGAGTAGTTTGGGTTTCTGGAATGGTGACAAATCCATGAGGTAGTTGGGATAGCATAGGAAACCCTACACTTGATCAACACCAAATACAAAATATCAATGGTACTCTAAGTGGACCTCTCCAAGGACTATGCCATGATAAGTTGTCTTTACCTAAGATTAATCCTTATTAACTTAGGTTTATGTCATAACTTTGTGGTATGGGTGATGAGTTGCATTATATTTGTATCCTTTTCTATCCTGATCAATGGGGAAAAATTCCCTTTCTTCAGACTAGGTAGGGGTATCAGATAGGGATACCCCCTCTCCCCTCTTCTATTTCTACAAATAGAATCAGGGATGAGTAGATTAGTAAAATAGGCATTAGAAAATGGTAGGTTCAAAAGGGATTTGCATTCATCCAACATGAAATATCACACAAATTTTGTTTCTAGATGGTATCTTGATTTTCTGTGAAGGTACTAGAAGGATAGTCGAGAAGTTTAAAAACATATTGGACTTATTCTGTAAAGCTACATGTATGATAGTAAATCTAGATAAATCCACAATCTCATGTGGTACATTCTAGAGCATGAGCAGGGGTATTTATCCCAATTATTTCCATACAAGGTGATTGATATGAATCAAGATCTAAAGTATTTTGGTTTCTACTTGAAACCAAATTTGTACAAAAAATGTGACTGAAAATGGTTGGTTTCCAATGTAGGAAAGAAGATAAACCATTGGTGCAATTTATGGCTCTCAAGAGGGGGAAGATTGGTACTTATCAAAGAAGTACTAGAATCCATACTAATATAATGGATTTCATTGGATTTGGTTTTGAAATATGTATTGGAGAGAATTAGGAAATTGTGCTATAAATTCATCTCATCGGGAGATAAGAAAAATAAATCTCTTTTGTTAACATACTATAAAAAATTGGTAGCTCCAAAAGAAAATGGAGGATGGATCCTAAAAAACGTATTCCTCTTCTCCAAGCCTTAGCTATAAAAAAATGTATGGAGGTTGGCACAAGGAACAACCTTATGGGCCTAGGTAATGAGAGACAAGTATTTTTACCTAGCCACAGTTGAGGAGTGGGTTAGGAATCCAATGAAACAAGTGCACAATGCATCAATATTTGGAAAGATATGAAAATTTTCCATCTAGTTGGTAACTAGTTGATCTAGAAGGTGGGTAGAGGGGAGAAATTCTACATTGTTCTTGGTCACTAGATAGGTAGTAAATGTCTCCACAGATTACCCCTTTGGGTGATACAGGAGTTAAGAAACAAAGGATTTTTTTCACTAAGATAGATTGTTAACCGAGAGAGGTCTACAAATTGGCAACAAAAGTGGCTCACCTCAGAGGAAGTAGGTTGGGGATAAGATCTTGTGGAAGCATGGATGTCATAAATAGATTCTCTAAAAGATATAAATGTCCAAATAGGGAAACAAGATGACCAGTTGTTATGGTATCTCAATTTATAGGGACTTATGTGCCCAAACTAGGATACAGATCCCTCGCTAAACAAGGCTTAGAGGGACAACTAGTTTTGTGGTGGAAAATAATTTGGAAGCTAAGGTGCCCCTCCAAAAATAAATTTTTTACATGGCTAACCTTAAATAAGAAATCTCCAAGTTGGAAGGTTCTACGGAAAAAGAATTGTATTATCTGAGGTTGGTGTATTATATGCCAACATGCAAAGGAAAAAATTGGTCACTTGTGACTTGCCCTTTATCCAAAGAGGTCTAGAAAGAAGTTAGTTGCATGATATGGTTAAGGAATGCATGGGAAGGAGGAAATGCTAAAGAAGCTTTCATGACTTGGTTTATAAACAAAGATACAAAGAATATCAAAGCTCTTCCACTTAACATAGCTTGGGGAATATGGATTACCAAAAACCTGAAGCTATTTGAAGGATAGGAGACACTTCCCCTAAAATGTGCAATCCGGTCTCTAAAAATACTAAATGCATATCCACGGGTAGAGGAAAAACAAAAAAATATAGGGTACAAAAGAAGAAGACATCAATAAGAACATTATTTGAGCATACTTTGATAGTGCCTCTCAAGGGAAATTGCCAAAAGGAGGTTTAGGTTGGATCTTGTATCTCTCCTCAAATCACAATGTAGCCTTCAAAGTTGGGATAGGGAAAGAAACTAACAATTACTATGAATCGATGGATCTCAAATTAACAGTACAATTGGTTGAAGAATATGGTGTTACATAGTTACAATTTTTTGGTGATTCTCTACTGGTTATTCAATTGTTACGAAAGGAAGAATCACTTATAAATTTCACTTTACATCTACTTTTTGATGATATCCAACTATAGATGACATCCTTGTCACATATTTTTGTCTCATATATATATGGACAGGAACAAGGTAGTTGATGGCCTTTCGAAACATGCATTGGGGTTGGAGCAAGGTTGTTGGGCCATTGCCATCTCTTAGGATGGGCATACAAATGATTTCTCACATGCTCCTTGATTATTAGATTTTTACGATGGACAGATTATTAACTTTGATTTTTGCAATGATGTTTTATTTTCTCTTAAAGTCATGGACAATCTTATTTTTCTATTAATACAACTCATGGTTTCATGATAATGTAACAGTTTTTAGATCCTGTTATTAAAAGATGTATTCTATGTTCTTTTAAGTTAAGGAACAACCTTTCCTTTTTTAATTAATTCTATATTATGTAAGACAGGTATGCAAATCTATTATGCTCAATCAAGCTATAGAAAACTCTTTTGAATTCCTTAAAGCATATGCCAATGTAATTTTTTTTATTATAAATAAAATTGTATATTTTTTTCTTGTAAAAAAGGAATAGTGAACAACAAAACACTTATCTCCCTTTCCCTTTGGCCCTCCGCTCCTCTATGCAACACACAAGGGATAGCCCCCTCCCCCAATAGTCTATCTCTCAAATGAGTGGCGGTTATGCTAGCACTACTAGGGGAGGGGGTTAGCCCCTTACCTTCTGCCCCTGTATGTGTACGTGGTAGGTAGGGAGGCATGGGAGGTAAGTTTGAGGGTACCTCCATTCTATTTGACTCATTTTAACTTTATTTTTAGTTTTTTTTATGTTATGTGTACAAACACATATAAAATTTTGTTTTAAACCCTTTTAAAGTTTTTTTACTTTTACTTTAATTTGTTTTTTTTAATTGTTTTTTTTAATTTGTTTAAATGATATATATATATATATATATTTTTATTTTTTTAAAGGTATTTTTTAACTATATT
>JZKD02S1697813.1:96854-121415 GCA_000966675.3 Picea glauca
TTATTTATTTAAAATGTTACTTTTAAAATTTTCTTAGTTTTTTTCATTTAAGTATTTTTTTTTTCCTCTTTTTTTTATTTATTTATTCTTGGTTTTAATGTTTTTTCAAGTTATTGTTTCAAAAATGTTATAATTTCAAATCCAAATAAGATGATGCTATTAATAACACCTCTTTTTAATTCAAAGATTGATTTTTAGATTTTAGTTGAAAAGTCACCTATTTTTAAAGGTTTGATTTTAAAAAAGTTGTAATTTTAACCCTAGAAAAAAAGAGTGGATGCTATTGGGAGCACCACTATTCAATTAGGTGATGATTTCAGATTTTTATTGCAATAGTACCAGTTGTTAAGTCTAAGGTTTCAAAGTAGTTGCAATTTTAACCTAAAACATAAAATGGTGTTATTATCAATACCACTTTTTGATTTGGAAATTGATTTCAAGATTTCTGTTGGTAATATTAGAAGGCAATTAACATAATGGTTGCAAAAGATATTATTGGTAACACTATTTTTCGATATAAAATTTAATTTTAGTGTTTCTAACCCAAAATATAAATTTTCAAATTGATAACTATGTTTAAATATTCCATATAATTAAAATCCCCCAAAAATAACCTTCATTAAAAATCCTTTATTATTTTTCTTTATTCAACTAATCTTAAACTATAAATAGAAACTAAAAATGTCTAATATCATAATCAATAAGAAGTAGGTTTGAATGTCTATCCATATTCCTATTTGGGATACTAGTAATGATTATACATAATGGAAAGTTCTTACATTTATATAAAATATTGTTTTATTTTATTGTTTAATTTTATTATTTAAAAGGTGTAAATATATTTCATTTATATAAAATATGGTTTTGTTTTATTATTTAAAAGGTGTAAATATTTTTTCCTTGGAAAAAACCTTATATATTTATTAAATATACATGTTACATACAATCAAAACATCATGTTCAAGATTTATTTTATTATAAAAAAAGAACTGTCAAAACCAGCACATGTGCTATTAACATCTCTACCCAAAATTTAACATACATTTATTGTTTATACTTAACATTTTACATCAAATTGCATTACAGATGAAACTTCATTTCTCAGTTTCAACTCCATGGAAGTAATCGTGGTACCCAAATGCTCTTCTTTGCAACTAAAGCGCTTCCTTTGATAATTCGTCTCTCTTTACATTAAGTTCTCTTAAAATATGATGGAACAAGAGCCACTCGAAGGACTGGAAAGACAAATTAATGTCTCTCATAATATTGGATAGGTTGACATTTTGAATAGATATTTTTCCTTGGGCCTAATCAATTGCTAATTTTGAGTTCCCCTCTACCTGTAGCTTTCTTACGTCCTTATGTTTTGTCATTTCCAAAAAATTCCATAAAACGATTAACTCAACTATGGTGTTGGAACCTCCTCCATGGGCATATCTGATGTAGATGTAATGATTTTGTTTAATAAAAAAGAAAACCCCAACTCCGCATGAAGGAGGGTGTCCCTGGATGGCTCCATCAAAACATACCCACGCTATGTCATAATCTAGTGCTGGGAGAATAGGGATGCGAATTTTGGGGTCCTTAGGATCATCTTTGAATTCTAAAGCCTGAATGAGAGTGATGGAAGCTTTCACCTCTAGGGGAATCCATTTGTATTTGAAAATGGCCGAGTTACAATCCCACAAGATGTTATAAATCATGATGCTTGGCAAACCAGAATAAAGATTCATGGCCCGATGGTGTATCCATATAACATTCTTCCAAATTTTCCTTCTTCCATTCACACCTGGCATTTAACTTTTCTTTGACCATCTTGGCAACTTGACCTGCATATGGGAAAGACACACAGAGGTGAGTAATTGATTCAGCATCAGATTTACAAAGGGCACATCGATTAGGACCACACCACCCTCTTTTCAACCCATTGTCCCAAGTAAGAAGTTTATTGCTCAAGGAAATCCAGAGAGTGATTTTGCATCTAAGAGGGGATTTTCATTTCCATAACGACTTCCACCACCATTTTGGATGCACTGATAGTATTTCTTCCTGCCAAGCTTTGTATCTCATTTTTGTTATGAAAGAACCATTTTTTTGGTTAAAGGACCAGGAGAGCTAGTCCTCAACCTATTCGTCTAGAGAGATGAAGTTTTCACATAGTTGGGAGATAAAGGAATCCCATTCCTCTTGAAGATATAATGGGAGATATAAAGAAACCACAAAGCATCATCTTGATATTCCTCTAAGTTGAGGATCCCCCACCTTTTATTTCATGTAGGTGAAGGAGGTAAGGTTCCTTAGAAAATGAACCAGAGGGTCTGACATCCTGAAGTTATTCCCTACTCCTAACCAAGCATCCTCCCCTAATCTAATTTTTTTGTCATTACTGATCTTCCAAGTAATCCAATTAGAAACTGACGAGAATGATTCAAATAAATCTTTCTAGACAAAGGAACCCTTAGAGGATTTTGAAGGCGAGTGGAACCAATATGCGATAGAAAGATTAGTAAAGTATTTATACTAGATTACTCTTGACCAGAGAGAGTTCCCTTGTGTTAAGCGCTAAACATTCCACCTAGCTAGTGCACAGGAAAAGAGACAAAAATCTTTAATCCCCCACCCTCCAATATTTGTTGGAGTGACAATTGAGGACCGGCTACCAAGATGAATACCCCTAGAGGAATTATTGCCTGCCCATAGGTACCTGCAACTCAACCTCCTAATTTTATCCAAGACACCTTTGGGAATAGAAACGACGGTGTTCCAATACACTGCGATTCTTTCCAAGATAGATTTAATCAACACAAGCTTCTCGCCTCTAGATAAGGTTCTAAATACCCATAAAGAAATAATTTCTTCCACTTTACATATAAGCCAACTCCAATCCTCCTTCTTGTACTTATCAGTCTTTAGATAGAATCCTCTGTATTTTATCCCATCTTCAAGACTTGTTAGCTGAGTCGGGATGACATTAAGGAAAGATTTTGTTTCATCTAGGGAGAAATTATTTATCACAATGCATGGTTTTTATGGATTAATCTGCATCCTTGTTGCTTTATAGAACAAGTCAAGGATGTTCTTGAGTCTAGAGATTTCAGTTAAATATCCAAACACACTTCATAAGACATCCTCCACAAACATGAGATGAGAAACCCTCTCTGATTTTGACACCTTTAAACCTCTCATCAATCTAGTTGAGCATGCCTCCTTCAAAATTTTACTCAAGGCTTCTACTATGATTAGAAACAAAAAAGGGGATAACAAACAACCTTGACGAAGTCCCCTTGAAGATATGAAAAAGTGGGAAGTGGATCATTAATCAAGAAAGCAAAGGATGCATTTTTAAGGCATCCCATTATCCATTTTATAGTCGTTAAATTCATTCCCATTTGGATTAGGACCAGATGGAGGAAAGTCCAATTAACCATGTCATAAGCTTTATAGAGGTCCACCTTTAAGATGACTACTTTGAGGTTTTTCTTTTTCATCGAGTGGAGGTATTCTTGTGCAATGGCCACAACATCGTGGATTTGCCTATTCTGTAAAAATCCAAATTTTTCTTCTCTCATCACTTCACTAAGAATGGGTCTTAGTCTTCGAGCAATGATTTTGGAAATCAACTTATAGACTATGTTACAGCACGAAATGGGTCTGGAATATTCAAAGGCTTCTACATTTTGCTTCTTGGGAATAAGACAGAGAAAGGTTGAGTTGAGATGCCCATAAATATTTCCTTCTCTCTAAGATTCTCTGATCATGAGGAGAAGATCATCTTTCAACAAATCAAAGAAGGATTTGAAGAACTCAATAGTGAATCCGTCTGGGCCGGGACTTTTTCTATTCTGTGTCGCGGAAAGGGAAAAGTTTAGCTCAGATTCAGTTACTTCTTCTTCTAAGGACTGATTCATTTCGTCATTGAAAATAGGTTGAAACTTAGAAACCGCCTCCAAAATTTCCTATATCGAACACCCCCTTGGGGCCAGGAAAAAAGGTTTTCAAAGAAACTTGCACCTTCTTCATATTTATCCCGAAATGAGCTCACGATTTATCCTTATTCATTTTTTACCTCCCAAATAGAATTGATGTTCCGACGATGATTGACATAATTATGAAAAAAAATTGAATTGTTATCCCTCGCTTGTAACTATATGGCTCAAATTTTTTTCCTCCACTCCACCTCTTCTTTTTTCACCCAGTCATTTCTTTGGTTTTCATAACTTTTTAGTTCTTCAATTTTTTCTTGGTTGAGGGGTTCGATATCCAAAAGGGAGTAGGGCCTTGAGAGTTTACCTTCAATTTCCAATAACTCTTTTTTCCTTTTGTCTTTCTAGACTGGAATCCATTTTTTAATAACTGATTTAGTTCACTTAAGATTCGATTCAAATTGCACCATTAAAGGGTCTAGATTATCCATACTTAGCCTTACCCAAGAGGAGTATACTAGCTTTTTGAAATCCCCCACTTCCATCCATACCTGATTAATTTTGAGAGGAACAGGTGATGAATCGAAGTTAGCTTGCCACCGAAGAGAAATAGGATGATGATCGTAACTTCCCCTGTCTTCTACCTTCGACTTAAATATGAACCCCAACTCTAGGATTTTTTCAGATATTAGGAAGTGATCGAGTCACTTGGCTACTTCCTCATTACCCAAACAAAAGTTTCTCCAGGTTGGAGTGAGCTTAACTGGCTCTAGATCGACCAAACCTTCTAACTCCATGAAAGAAAGAACGAATCTTTTTTGCCTATATTATCTAGGGTTTGGACCCCATACTTCTCTTGAGGAAAGAGTGAAATTAAAATCTCCGCCTATCACCGAGAGAGGATCTCTATAAGATGTTGCAGATTTCAAGTTTTCCCATAATGGAACCCCATCAGCATAGGGTCCATAAATATTTACTATAGTGAAAGAAAAATTAAGATCTTTATTCTTGAGTTTAACATAGATGAACGACTGAATGGAAGAGAATGATATAGCCTTGAAGGTAGGGCTCCAACTAGATATCAATCCCCTTGACATCCCTTCTGCATTAATGATTCTAAAGGACAAAATTTTCAGCCACTGACTAACCTGCTTAATAACTTATTCCCCTGAACACATAGTCTCCTGAAGGAGAATGGCATAAAGATTAAGACTTATGAGGAGCTTCTTGAGGGCTAATTTTTTCTAAGGGCCCCCAACCCCTCTATCATTGTAGGAAAAAAAAATCATTTTGAGGGGTTGAAGGGCTTTCCCCACTCTAAGGCTTTCCCCGCTCTAAGGGTCCTAGTGATTTTTGCTTGGGTTCCTTTCCAGATTTATGCAACGGAATTTTCCTTTTCCTTGGACAAATGATACTTCCTTCCTTCCTGCTGAGTTTGAGGAGGGTCTAATGATAACCCTACCTTCAACGGAATGGCTTCCTTTAGATGATTCTTAGAATGGATCGCATACCCTTTGGAAGGAAGATTAGAGGGAGACAGAGACTTCAAGGGATGGGAAGGTAAAGGAGAGTCCAAACCCTTCATAGGCTTGGGGGAAGGGGGAGACGGGGGACCTAGGGGATCTAAGGGAGAAACGAGGATCAAAGGGGAAAACTCACCTAAAGAGAGCTCATGACATGAGGAGGGAGGGAAAGGAGGGTTCATAGTAGGGGAAAGAGCGGGAGGAACTTGAGGAAGGGGAGTGACAAGATATGAAGAGGGGTAAGGGGAGGAAGAGGGAGAAGGAAGGGGGGACAAAGTAGAGGTCAAGAGAGGAGGGGGGCTTCTATTTTCTATCTTTTCAGAAGGATAAATATGAACCAAAGAGTCAGAGGAAGCAACATTTTTTTCTTCCATACCTGAGTGGGCATCCTTGAGAGTTAGGTCTCCCTTAGCAAAACTCGTACCTTTTGTCGAACCAGATTCCAAGATAACTTCTTCCCTTTTTCCTTCTAGCAAGAGAGAATCAACCTTTTGTTCGTGGCCAGTGGTAGATTTTTTCTTCCAAACCTTCTGCTGGGAATGTCCCAGTGGTGAGGGATTCTCGAACTGAGCCCTTAAGTGGCCAATTTTGTGGCATCCATGACATTGAAACAAGATTTTCCAATAATCCACTTTCTGATGCCAGGTTAAGTCACTATAAAAAATGTCGAGGTGTCCTACCAATATTTCCCATACATTAACCTCTACATGAATCCAGGGCCATATGTGGTGTTTTTTCATCGCCCAGTTGGTTTCAAGACCAACGAAGGAACAAAGTTTGTTCCCAATTATTTCCAACACTTCTCTAGTCCAAAAGGATAGTGGAAAACATGGTAAGTTGGCCCAAACCTTCGTGACAGAAACAGGCTCCCTTGTGGGGTCAAAATCCACCGACCATTGTTTAAGAACTAAACCCGATGGATCCCAAGGGCCAAGACCAATTTATTTTTAATAGTTATGCACAATCCTCTTTATTTCTTAGTTGAAAGGAAGCCCATCGTCTAGTCAATACATGCATCTCAGGTAAATAACCTAACAGAGGATACCACTCCTTATCAATCCACTACTCAAGGGAAAAGATACCTGGAGATTTCCCACATAACCTCCCAACCAACAATTTAACCTTATAGCAACTGATATCTTCAATCCAAATATCCTCTCCCACAACCATTTTAACATGTTCTCCTTTTTTGTGAATGCACTTTGGAAGTTGTTTTTGCGAGTGTGCTCCTTTCTTGCACTCAAAACCTCGATTAGAAACAATTGAAACAGGGTTATCCACCACCCCTTGGAAGCTACTAGAAAACTCAGGGTCAGGCTTAGTAGACGAGGGAAAATCAATGGGATAGGAAATTGAGCTAGGAAACTTGCCAGATCCATCTTTAAGCTTCCCTCTTCCATCCTTACAACCTTCCAAATCATGAGCATCCTTCACATGCTCAACATTGACTTTGATTTCCTCAGTCGATGGACTGGGTTTCCATCAAGAGATGAATGGAGACAAGGACGAAGGATCCAAGAAAATATTTAAAATATAATTTATTGAAATACAATTAACATGTAAATAAACCATATCAAATTATCCAAAATATTGAGCAATTTCCGATCGAAGATTTGTCAAAAAAAAAGTGAAGAATTAACAATTACGTAATGCTATCACTCTAGATGATACCTACCCACATCTTAATGCGAGTGATAAGACTTCACTCCGAGTTTTTCTGTTTTTGGAAAGTACTTTAAGATCGTTCCCTTAGGAGAATCTTATCAAATTAACAATTAAGTTTAGTGGTATTTGTCCTTCACCTACCTGCATATTGATTCGAGTGACAAGACTTCAATCCGGGTTTTCCTCTTTGGAAAGGACTTGAAGATAATATTTGGTGTTATTAATAAAAAAAAATTCCCAAATCTTTTCTAAATAAAAAATGAAAAAGTTCAAGAGAATTAATATTCCTTATGCTAATTTTCTCTAATAGTTTTTAGCATGGAGAAAATTTTAGCTCTTACATTTTTATCATATTTTTTTATATTCTAAGAAGATAAGTTTTTAGTCAATTTACATTTTTAAGTTATAATTCAAAACTAAAAAATTATTTCAATTTAGATAGTATCCACAAATAAATTTTGTAATAATTTATATTTTATATAATAAGAAATGTGCTAATAAGTGAATAAATTTAATTTTTTTAATTAAGTAGAGATATTGTTTTCGAGTTACTTATTTTGTTGAAATTTAATTGTGTTAATGAGTGAATAATTCTTTTTTTTTTTAATTCAATTGAGGTATTTTGGGTGTTGTTTAATTGTTCCACGAAATGATTTTTTTCGTCGAAATTTGGTGACATAAATCTACTCAAAATCACTATATTTTGTTGTTTAAAATTCATTTTTGAATGTAGAAATGGATTCAGCATGCTAAAAATTCCTTGGGACACTCGGACTATACATAAATAATTACTCAAATCTATGGATCTAACAATTTCTTGTCGGATTTGGAGCAAATGTCCACGGAAAAAATCACCGGAAAACAGTCGTTTCGTAGAATGTTTAGACTACGACAACGTTTTGAGTTATTTATTGTGTAGATGTTGACGATGGTTAATGTCTAGAGACCAAAATTGGTCTATTGGACCTTAATAAAAGTAAGAGATTACTTGGATTTGTTTAAAATGTTATTTCAATGCATGAAAAGCATTAAGAGAAGGGTTCCAACATCACTAAAGTTTTGATGAATTAGAGGGTTAGGAAGGTCAGTATTGTGACAAATATTTTGAAATTGAGATCTAATTTGGGGATATGTAGGGAAACCCTAGGGGAAAGTTTTTTTCATCTTCAACCCTCTTGGGGTCAGAAAGGTGAGGGATCATTTCCTGCCATGGTGTTTTGGGGATTGCCCAACAATTCATGAGAATTAGTTCTTATTTTAGCAATATTGATTCTCTTATTTACGATAATCAAAACAGAGAGATACTTTTGATCTTCAAGTTTAGGGTTAACCACCTCCTTATAATATCTTAATTTTATTTTATCCTTTAATTGTTTATCACACCATAGATTCTCCTTAAATTTAGCATGGATAATATTGAAAAATAACTTCTTCTTTTATTCCCCAATGATTTGTATAACTTTTGAGAATTTGGGTGACCCTTGAATACAAATTTTTATATCAATTAAAGAAAAGTTATAACTTTCCTATATAAGGTTAAAATACAACTTGGTTCTAGTATCTAAGCTTCATGTGTGGAGTTAAAGGCTAAGTGTTTTTGGATACCTGATGATCTCTCTCTAGTAGTCTCAACAATGACCTAAACTATTTTTGAATAGTTAAGAGCTAGTAGTCCTCAAACATAAGGAAACAAGTTAATGGTCTAAGATGGAGAATCATCTCCCAAGAGTAGAAATCTGCAAACATCTCCTAAGAGTGGGTTATTTCAAATAGTATTGAGATTATATCAACATAAAACATGAGGGTGGGGGTGCGGGGTAATATTATAGAAAACATAGGTACTAACTAATCCCTAATCTTCAAGCATTGGTTGGATGATTAATAGTACTACTCTTTCTAATACAAAAAAAATAGGAAGTGTGTCACGGTGGGGGCGGGGAGGGGCGACGGGGGGTAATATTAGAGAAAACATAATATGTTTCATTAGAGAAAACATAATATGTTTTCTCTAATATTACCCCCCACCCTCATGTTTTATAAGGGTGGGGGTGGGGGGTAGTATTAGAGAGAACATATTATGTTTTCTCTAATATTACCCCCCACCACCACCCTAACCCTAATATGTTTTCTCTAATAGTACCTCCCACCCTTAGAGAAAAAATATTATATTTTCTCTAATATTACCCCCCACCTCCACCCTCAAACATGAGGGTGAGGGTGGGGGTGGGGGTAATATTAGAGAAAACATAAGAGGTTGTGGGTGGGGATTAATATTAGAGAAAACATAATATGTTTTCTCTAATATTACCCCCCACCCTCATGTTTTATTAGGGTGGGGGGTAATATTAGAGAAAATATATTATGTTTTCTATAATATTACCCCCCACCCTGATATGTTTTACCTAATATTACCCCCCAACCCCAACCTCCTGGTATTATGTTTTCTAATATTACCTCGCAACCCCACCCTCATGAGGAATGAGGGTGGGGGATAATATTAGAGAAAAAGTAATATGTAATATTTTTTCTCTAATATTACCATCCACCCCCACCCTCATGATATTATGTTTTCTATAATATTACCCCCACCCCCACCCCCATGAGGCATGAGAGTGAGGGGTAATATTAGAGAAAAAAAAATATTTTTTCTCTAATATTACCCCCCACCCCCACCGTCATGAGGGTGGGGGATTTTTTCTCTAATATTACCCCCCACCCCCACTCTCATGAGGGTTTGTATTATGTTTTCTCTAATATTACCCCCCACCCCCACCCTTCTTCATGAAAGTGGGGGTGGGGGGTAATATTAGAGAAAACATATTAGGGTGGGGGTGGGGGGTAATATTAGTGAAAACATATTAGTTTTTATCTAATATTACCCCCACCCCCACCCTCATGAGGGTGGGTATTATGTCTTATCTAATATTACCCCCACCCCCACCCTCACGAGGGTGGATATGTTTTATCTAATATTACCCCTCACCTATGTTTTCTCTAATATTACCCCTCACCCCCACCCTCAGGAGGGTGGGTATTATGTTTTCTCTAATATTATCCCCCGCATCCACCCTCATGAGGGTGGGAGGCAATATTAGAGAAAACATAATATGTTTTCTCTAATATTACCCCCCACACCCACCCTCATAAGGGTGGGGGGTAATATTAGAGAAAACATAGTAAACATAATATGCTTTCTCTAATATTACCTCCCACCCTCACCTTCATTCCCCACCCTCATGAGGGTGGGGGGTAATATTAGAGAAAACATTCTCTAATATTACCCCCCATCCCCACCCTTGTGAGGGTAAACATAGTATGTTTTATCTAATATTACCCTCCATACCCACCCTCAAGAGGTTGGGGGGTAATATTAGAGAAAACATATTAAACATAATATTTTTTCTCTAATATTACCCCCCCACCCCCACCCTCATGAGGGTGGGGGGTAATATTAGAGAAAACATTCTCTAATATTACTCCTCATTGTTTTCTATGTTTTCTCTAATATTACCCCCCATCCACACCCTCATGAGGGTAAACATAACATGTTTTCTCTAATATTTCCCTCCATCCCCACCCTCATGAGGATGGGGGGTGATATTAGAGAAACATTCTCTAATATTACTCCCCACTGGCACCCTCAATATTACCCCGCACCCCCACCCTCATGGTAATATTAGAGAAAACATAATAAGGGTGGGGGTGGAGGGTAATATTAGAGAAAACATAATAAGGGTTGGGGTGGGGGGTAATATTTGAGAAAACATATTATGTTTTCTCAAATATTACCCCCCACCCTCAAAGCATAATATGTTTTCTCTAATATTACCCTATTATGTTTTCTCTACTATTACCCGCACCCCCACCCCCATGATGGTGGGGGTAATATTAGATAAAACATAATATGTTTTCTCTAATATTACAACCTCCCCCCACCCCCATGACTATTATGTTTTCTCTAATATTATCCCCCACCCCCACCCCCACCCCCATGAGGGTGGGGGGTAATATTAGAGAAAACATAATATATCTTTTCTAATATTACCCTACTATGTTTTCTCTAATATTACCCCCCATCCCCACCCCCATGAGGTATGTTTTCTCTAATATTATACCCCACCTCCACCCCCATGAGGGGTCATGAGGGGGTGGGTAATATTAGAGAAAACATAATAGGTTTTCTCTAATATTACCCCACACCCCCACAAAATGTTTTCTCTAATGTTACCCCCCACCCCATGAGGGTGGGGGTGGGGGGTAATATTATAGAAAACATATTATGTTTTCTCTAATATTACGTCCCACCCCCATGATGTTTTCTCTAATATTACCCCCCACCCTCATGGGCATGGGGGTGGGGGTGGGGGGTAATATTAGAGAAAACATATTTTGGGTGGGGGTGAGGGTTAGTATTAGTGAAAACATATTATGTTTTCTATAATATTACCCCCCACCCATATTTTGGGTGGGGGTGGGGTTCGGGGGTAATATTAGAGAAAACATAATATGTTTTCTCTAATATTACCTCCCACCTATTATGTTTTCTCTAATATGACCCCCCACCCCCACCCTAATGAGAAAACATAATATGTTTTCTCTAATATTACCTCCCACCTATTATGTTTTCTCTAATATGACCCCCCACCCCCACCCTAATATGTGTTCTCTAGTATTACCCCCCCTCCCTCATGGGGAGGGGGGTAATATTAGAGAAAACATATTAGGGTGGGGGTGGGGTCTAATATGAATTGCTCCAATGTTTACAAATCTTCCAAAGGAATAACATTCTAATGTTAAATGGCACACCTATGGAATTCTTCCTAGGATGCTATAAATTCATTGAACAATACTTAAGAAGGGTGCTAGAGACCACTAGAAGCATAGGAAAAGTTTTTGGGGCTTATGTTGGGTTGTTTCACACTTGCGTGCATCCTTCTTAAAACCAGGGGATTAATACCCAAGGTTCATCCAGAGTTGATCAATAAAATCCCCAAAGCATCGACATGCCAATCCTCAAATAAGGTTGAAGAACGTCTCACTCGAGACATTATAAGGATCACAAAGACCATATGGTATTGTTTCAGGTATGAAGAGATAAGTACACAAAGATCCATCTGGGTTAACATTCATATAATGCATTGCAAGGTACTTAACATATGAAAAAACATAATGGAAGCAACAAATTCATTAAAATGCATAATTGGAACATCATAAGTTCAAAACGAGTGAAGCTTTATTATCATCCTCATTCCATTAGTCACATGCATACAGTAAGAAAATCATATATCGACAGAAATAGAGGCTCATATTCCTTCAAATAATTCCCCAAACTTACAATACATTGCACCATGCATATTCTTTCATAAATTCACATATGACAGACTTATAATTTCGACCAGAGACATTAAAATACTACAGAGTGTCAGAGCGAGCCAATGGAATAGCCCTTGAACAATGAACAATTATCAGTAACTCATTGAATCAACCCTTTCTTTATCATCCTTGATTCCTTTTATATCCTTCTTGGATCTGTCACTCTGTCTCTTTCAGTTATGCTCCACTAGCTCTATTGAATAACAGTCTTGCACGCTTTTGTCACCTGCCTACATTCCACGTAGCCTTTCTAGAATTGGAGCAATCTTAACTAACTTTATAGCTCATCTCCTTTATGCTCCACATTCCCTTATGCTGCTGGAAATAATCATTTGGGGAGATTTCTTGAATGATTTTTTCTTGATTCTGGCATGCGTCTTCTTGATTTTTGGAAGGTATCCCAAACCTCACAGCGAAGTGCATTGTAAGAAATGGACTTGGTGTGCATTAAAAAAACTCTAGATGGAACACTCTTCTTGTCAATCCTCGTGCATTTGCTCGAGTGTGTGCATGAACAATCTTGTTTATGCATGCATGTGACATTTACCCAAAACTTTGGGTGCCAATAACCCCCCACCAAATGCCTTAGGGAAGAACTATTGTGAAGAATGAGATTGTGTTCCTAAGTTCCTACATGAACTCCTTGAACTGACACTTAGGTTCATCTAGGATTCCTTGTAGTTCCCGCGTGAGATGAAAAACCATATTGGCATCATCTGGTGTGATTGGAGGAACTGTCAAGTCTGTTGTGTTCAATTTATCAATGAAGGGGCCAACACTTAGCTAGCCAATTATTAACTCGGGAAAATGAAAGTTTCTAGTTGGGTAGTGTGGTACAACTAGGATGCATACATGGGGTTGTTAAGAACTCAATGTGTCATATGTTATCTATCGATTCCCTCCATAACATCCATATGTATACCATGTCGAACGTCTCGTTGAATCATAAATGATCGGGCATTTCATGAGACACCCCTATCCACATTCTAGATTTTCGAGACATATCAACCCTTTTGAATTCATGGGGCATTGAACAATTACTTTTACCACCAAACATGCATAATATTTGGGTGGGATTTTATCATTTATTGTTGATGGTTTCCTCAATAGCATGTCCTTTCAGTATCGTATAAAAAACATGTCACCTTTTTAATGCATGAGAAGACTTTGATTTTGACAATGAATTCTCCATGCATGCACAAGTATTACTATATAGGGGAATTGTGCATGATTCCTGCACACCCCTTCAAGATTCCATCCTTGTTTAATTGATTACAATGAACCCTAGTGGGTCGTGACATCTCTTCATGCATATCCATCTGGTCACGTTCGTCCATTGAGAGACCGAGTTGGGACATTCAAGATCCAATGGCATCCACAAAAAAACCCTTTCTTCTTTGTTCTTGTGGGAGTTTTCTATTTTCTTAAAGGGGTTAAGTGGGATTGAATGAGAAAATGTTCGTTCTTCTACCACATATGGTGTAGAAAAACCCTTTCTTCACGCATGTGTCTCCTTTGCATTCTCCATGGGAAACCATGCAATTGGGGGAACAAAATTCTTTCTTGGCATCCCATGTGAGGCCTTTAGGTATCAGTTGCATGTCTCACACCACTGCTTGACTATCCACTACCATTTACAAGAACACATGCATCAACAAATATCTACATTAGGTATGAATCATTCCTGCATGGACTCTTCCACAACTTCCCATTCACAAGATGTTAATAAATGAGGAAAACTTGCACACTAAACCTAGGAAAAGAGAGGAAGAAATATTTAATCAAGAAATTAAATTACAAAGAAAACACACAGTACACAAATATTTTACCATGGAAACCCAAATGGGAAAACCATCATTCCTTGAGCATTTTTCTCTCTTGTTGTCTTATTCCTTCAGAATAAAAGGTTACATGCCTAACCTTGGTATACACCTAAGAAACAATCGACATCATACCTTCTTTTTCTACACAAGAACAACCTTGTAGCCAATTCAACTTACATCTACATGAGCAACAACCTATAAAAGGATTTCTCTAAAGATTAGATTTTTCGACATTACAACACACTTTATTTATAGCCTTTACAGTAGGAAAATATTTAAATAAAGGTTCCCAAAAATAGTTATAGATCCTCACAGATCATTGGCTACAAATCCCATGAATCTTGGGATTCTGTTATAGTCGAATCTAAGTCGATTATCAGTCGACCTCCATTCGGTCTTCAGTCAGTTTCCATGCATCCACCTCTAGACCTCTTATCAGTTGACCTCTTCGAATTGTTATCAATTTATTCAAATTTGACTTTACTCAGTTGAACCACCTTGACCTTCGACTTTCATTGTCATTCGATCCACCTTGACTAGAATTTCACTGCAAAGAATATAACAACCCAACATTCTCCCACTTGTTTTATTCTTTGTTGAAACCGAGATATTTCTGAACTCTTGTTCACATACCTAGGGAATCAATTCCCATTACCTCTCTACAACAAGAGAAATTCATAACACTCATTGACTTGGTCAAAGAGTCTGCTATGTTTTACATTGTGTATACTTTCTCCAACAATACCTTGTTGTTTTCCACCATGTATCTCACAAAATGGTATTGTACATCAATGTGCTTAGTCTTGGAATGACAAGTTGTGTTCTTAGCTAGAAATATTTTTCTTTGATTTTCATAACTTATCTTCATAGCTCTCTACTCAAACATGATTCCTGAACACAACATTTGTGACCATATTGCTTCTTTGCTTCCATGAGTGTATGCCATGTATTCATATTCTATTGTTGACAAGGCAATGACTTCATGTCTCTTACTCATCCATATGATTGCTCCACTGAACATATTGAACGCATATCCATTAGTCAACCTTCGATGATCCATATCTCCAGCCCAGTCAACATCAACAAAGCCATGTACATTTAATTCATTGTCACCTCTAGGTTTTCCTTGGTAGCATAAAACATAGTATTTTTTTCCACGCAAATACCTGAATACTCTCTTGACATATGTCAAGTTCTCCTTTCCAGGTGTCGATGTGTATCTACTCAACATTCCTACTGCTTGGGTAATGCCTAGTCGAGTGCAGAACATTGCATACATTAGACTACCAATAACACTTTCATAAGAAACATGTGCCATGTCCTCTATTTCCTCTTGTGTCTTTGGACACTATTCAATAGTTATCCTTTCTCCCACAACAATTGGCACCTTCACAAGTTTGCAATCCTTCATGTTGAAACGTTTCAAGACTATTTCAATATACTTCTTCTGGTTCAACTATATCTTTCTAGGTGCTCGATCGCTCTTGATCTCCATTCCTAGAATGAAGTTCGTTGCACCAAGATAATTCATGTCAAACTTTGAGGATAGTTGCTTCTTCACCTCCTTTGTCATGTTCATGTTGTTTCCAATCAATAATATTTTGTCGACATACAATGCTACATATATGAAACGTCCACCTTCTTCTTTAGAATATATGCAGTGATCAAATTTGCTTCTTAAAAATCCCAAAATAAGGATGTATGTGTCAAACGTTTGGTACCACATCCTCGGCGATTGATTTATATCATAAAGGGATATTTTCAATTTTCACACCAAATCTTTCTTGCCCCTTACTACAAATCCTTTAGGTTGTTTCATGTATATTTGTTCTTCCAAGTCCCCGTGTAGGAACATTGTCCTTACATCCATTTGTTCTATTTTTAGATCAAATGTTGCAACCAGAGACATTAGTAATCTAATGGAAGTTGATTTTCAAATAGGGGAAAAAATCTCATCGAAGTCGACTCCTTCGACTTGGGAATATCCTTTCGCTACCATTCAATCTTTGAATTTATCGACTTGAACTAGGACATTCATTTTTTTCTTGAATACCCACTTGCTACCAATGGAATTTCTTCCATTTGGTAATTCAACTAAATCCTATGTCTCATTCTTATGCAAGGATTCCATCTCTTCAACCATGATTTCCTTCCATAGTTTTCCCTATGTTGAGTCGATTGCCTCCCAGACCGACTTAGGCTCTTCGTCAGTGGTAGTTAACACAAATGTGAAATGAAAGTCGAGCTGACTATAATTTTCAATTGGTTTTCTTACTCGTTATGACCTCCTCACAACCGAGGTTAGTTGTTCCACCTCTTCATCTGATTCAATCGACTCAGATGAATCACCTTCTTTATTCCTCGGTTCAAACTGCACCTTCTCTGGATTATTCTTTGTTTGAACCATCACTTCAGACTTAGACTTCCTTCCGACTTCTATGAAGATGACGTCTTGATTGTACATTGTTTACCTTGATTTCCATATATTATATCCTTTCATTCATTCTTTGTATCCAATGAAAATGCACTTGATCGCCTTATTTTCCATCTTTCTCCTCTTTTCCTTAGGGACATGCACAAATGCATCACAACCAAATACTTTGAGATGTGAAACCAAAGGCTTCTTACCAGACCATACCTCATGTGCATTCGTATCGACTAGCACTGACGAAGGAGACATATCCACCAGATATTTTGCAGTGTCGACTACCTCTGCACAAAATTATTGTGCAAGTCAAACACCACTGAGCATGCTCCTTTCCTTCTCCATCAATGTTTTTTTCATTCTCTTAGCAACTCCATTTTGATTTGGAGTATATGGTGTGGTATTTTTTCTTGGTATGCCATGCTTCTTGTAGAACTGATTAAATTCATTTCCATAGAATTCACCATCGTTGTCATTTCTTAGCACCTTAATCTTCTTATCTGTCTAGTTTTCTATAAGAGATTTAAACTCTTTGAATTTCTTGAAAACCTCTGATTTCTTCCTTAGAAAATATATCCATGTCTTCCTAGAAAAATAATTTATGAAGGAGACATAATACATGGATCCACCAAGTAGAGGCATTGAAATAGGGCCAAACACATCACTATGAACCAATTCTAAAATCCCCTTTGCCCTTGTTGCTCTAGATGGGAACCTCACCTGAGTTTGTTTTCCATATACACAATGTTCACAAAAGTTGACTTATAAATTACATTTAGGAAAATATTCGACCATACCTTTGTTGTGCATAGCTCGAAGTCCCTTTTCTCCAATATTTCCCATCCTCTCATGCCATAGCATGATCAGGTCGTTTTGACAAGGATTTGTTGAGTCAGGTTGAATCGACTTGGCCTGAGTCAAAGTCTATTCAACTTCAGGAACAACAATGTTGTTCCATCTAGTCAAGTCAAAATTCCCTAATAACTTGTATAGGGTTCCAATATGAACTTCTTTCATTAAGACCATCGCATATCTGACCATTTTCCACGTATCCTTCTGAAATAAAGTGTGCACCCCTGCATCATTCATCTTTCTTATAGGTATCAAGTTTCTTGCCAAACCTAAAATGTGTAGCACACTTGGAAGGGTTATACTCCTCCCATCCTACAGTGTCAATCAAACTCTTCCTCGTTCAACAATTTAGGTTGTCGAGTTGTCCCCCAAGAACACATCCCCTCCTTCATATCTTTCAAATTCACAGAACTATTCTCTATGTGGTGTCATATGATAGGATGTTCTTGTTTTGATCAACCAATCATATTGATATGATTATGTACTAGTCGAAACCAAGTACACGTCGCCTCCCTTATTTGGAGTTGTATTTCTCTTAGTCGACTGCTTCTCATTGGATCCTTTACTGGCTTATGTTTCCTTCGACTTGTAGTCCCTTTTGTAATGCCCAAATTTACCACATTTCTAGCATCTTCTTGTTGGCGATTGAACCGAGGATTTAGATGTACCCTTCGACTTATACTTTCTACTAGAGAATTTGCATTTTTCTTTGTCAACCGATCGACCTCTTACCAATAATGCATCTTTGGTTGATCCCTCCATGTTGTTCCTTCTCGTTGATTTTAATATCCTCAGTGATTTTAATATCCACAACAGATAACTAGCTTATTATAGTATTAAATGCATTTAAATTCTCAGTGACCAAACTTTCCTCACTTATCCTGAGAAGATACAATTTATTTTTAGGGAACAACTTATTTACTATAGATTTTGATTGGTACAAGCTCCCTAACTTGTCCCATGGTTTCTTGGTCAAATATTCACATGAAACCTTCAACAATACTGAATATGCAACAAAAAATCAAATCATACTCCTTGTGTACTCTTGAGTTTCTCCCATTCTTCCCTCGGCATACATGTCGAATGGTACCTAGATATATTGATTCCCATTGTTCTCAATATACAAGGAGATCTTCAATTTTAAGCTTCCAAAGCTCAAAATTCTAGCCATTGAATTTTTTTATCTCTATTCTCGAACTACTTGTCATTCTTTAAGCACACTTTATAAGGATTTCTGACTTAAGACTCTTACTGAGCCTAGGGTTTAGATAAAATCCAAGGTTCTTAAACCAATCTCTAATACCACATGCTAGGAAATGAGGAACACTTCCACACTAAACCTAGCAGAAGAGAGGAAGAAATATTTAATCAATAAAGTAAATGACAAAACAAAAACAAAGTACAAAAAGATTTTACCTTGGAAACACAAACAGGAAAACCAACATTCCTTGAGCATTTTTCTCTCATGTTGTCTCATTCCTTCAGAATAAAAGGTTACATGCTTAATCTTGATCTACACCTAAGAAAAAATCAACATCATACCTTCTTTCTCTACACAAGAACAACCCTGTAGCCAATTTGGATTACATCTACATGACCAACAACCTTTAAAAGGATTTCTCTAAAGATTAGCGTTTCCAACATTACAACCTTCCTTATTTATAGGATTTATAGTAGGAAAAACCCTAAAGAAAGATGCCCAAAAATGGCTACAGATCCTCACATATCATTGGATACAAATACCGCGAATCTCGCTATTCTATTATAGTAGAATCTAAGTCGGTTTAACAGTCGACCTCCATTCGGTATTCAATTGGTTTCCATGCGCTCTCCTTTCAACCTCTTATCGGTTTACCCCTTTGACTTTCTATCAATTTATTCAACTTTAATTTTACCCGGTTGAACCACCTCGACCTTCAAATTTCACTGTGAGTCGATCCACCTCAACTAGACTTTCATTGTAAAGAATATAACAACCCAAAAAAGGAGGGGTCTCGATGCACTGCCCACCATCACACATGTATTCCTATGAGCACAGTATCAAGGGAATGAACTCACTGGTGCTCAAGTATGTGTTGCATGCATGTTATAAATGCATCCACTGGATCTGACCCATCATACTAATAGGATCTAAAATCTTCCTCGTGCACCTTGATGGTGATATGCATGCATATCCTTTTCAAAACTTCATATAGTTTATCCTACCACCACTCCATGGAATCTTTGGAATTGGTGTCATAGGAATTCATGCTTCACCAACTTATCTCTCCATCTATGGTGAGATTCATATAATCCTCTCTGCACCCAATGATATTGTATATGTTCTCAATAACAAAGCTCTACGCATCCTCATTCATTGTCTCATTGTATATGTCCCTTTCATTAGGATCTAGGGGTGTGATCACACGTAGGGTGTTCATCTCAAATGACATCTTCCTCTTCTTCAAATTCATCATCATGTTGTTGTTGAAGGCCCAATCAATGCCAATAAATGCAGGCTAGGGATCAGAGTCATCCATAATCTCTATGAATTCAATGTCATCCTTCGTCTTCACCCCTTCTATATTCACCTTAACTTGCTCCAATTGGCCTATAGGGTAGATCTTGTATTAATTTTCCAATTGCAACTATATGGGAGAACAGACTATATTTGGCTTACACATAAACTCCGAGGACTTATTTGATAAAATATTAATGTCAAAACCTAGATCCAACATGACTCCATCCATTTCATAACTCCCAATTTCAACTGTCATTTTGAATTCTCTTCCAATGTTATTCTTCTTACTGACCTAACACAAATCTCTTTCTAGTAGGGGGGATAATATATTCCTCTCCATATCTTGTTCCCCCATGCATGTAGCTAACATATATGTCAACTTTCTTGCAACATTAGGATCATTTAGAAATTTCAAACAACAACAAAAGAAGGTACTCACTTGATATTCAGTTTCCATTTCATGACCCAAGTTGCATAATGCTTCTTCATGCACCACACGCTTCAACTCCTCAAGGATATGTTCCTCAATCTCTCTTTTTTCGACACATCACAACTCTTCCTATCTAGACACTTCTTCCAATGACCTCTACGTCACATGATATATTTTTTCACATGTGTGAGCCTCTTCCAATGACCTTTGTTTCACTCATTGGAATTATTCACAAATCCATTCATCCTCAAGTGATCTTTGTGTCATGCACTATATCTCTTTTCACACTCTTTTCTCTTCGAGGGAGCTATGCACATCATGCAAGAACTATCTATGATAACCAACATCAAACTTAGGAGGGGGATACACTCCCCTTCTAATCTTCCCCTTCATCCTTTGACTTGATCGTTCACCATGCTCGAAGTACATTCATGTCTTTGCTCTTCCTTAGGTTATCACCCAGACATCAACCTCCTCATCATTCTTCTTATTCATGTGACACTTTTCATGCACCATATTTCAATGCATCTTATTCTCTTCCCACTTTTTCAGTAAGTCGAAATAGTCTTCTGTGACATGCTTGGGGCTATAAAAATACCCACAACGAGTGTGTAGTTTGGTACAGAACCTTAAAACCTGGCCAATTTCTCCACAATTAATGAAAGTGGGGGGTATACTCACCCCTCATCCATATCCTTGTCCACAACTGAACTTATAGCCACCTATGTAACCTCCTTGATATCCACCTCTCTCTGAATCGCCATGATCACCACCCTTCTATTCTTCTTGCACCTAGAATACATCGTGGGTGTGGTTGTGCATCAGTTGGAGTGACCAACAATTTTTAACAGCATGGCCCATGGACTTACAAAATTCATGGAATGAGGTATGGTGCGTATTATGATATTTCTCCAATTTTGGGAAGCGGGGTAGTACATGCCCCCATTGTTTGCAAATATCACACCATTCCATATAAGACCCAACTAGAAATGGACTTGGAGCACTCGTTGCTACATAATTTCTAAGTACATGGGACTTGTCTTTGTGATGCCCCTTAGACCGAAACATGGTACACCATACATGCTCACGAACAACTTTTTCCTTCACTATATCTTGTAACTGCATCATCAGATTGGCTAATTGAGATTACACTCTCTAAGATATAATTTAGGTGAAGGAGTCCCTTTAAGAATGAAATGGAGTGTGATGTAAATCTTATTGCAAATGAAGCGTAGCCAACATATCTTTTTTTTCATAGACAAGCTACCTCATTCTGCCATTTTGTGTTCTATATTGTTTTTCTCTCTAATTCATTAATATAAGTTGGGTTTTACTATATTTGTGTTTTTCTTGCAATATATTTGTGTATTTCCTTATTATATATCTACTATATTTCTATCTTCATGTCGTTCTAAAAATAATCTAGATCAGTGGTATTAGAGTAGTCTGTTCCTTGTCATTTCTCATAGCAGGTCCTCGACGAGGTCAGGGTATAGAGAATTGGGTCTCAAGCTAGTCTCGCTTGAGGAAAAACTCTCTCGCTATCCCAAGAGACCTCCCATGGTGGAAGAAAAGAGAGATGAAAGAATTGGAGATCCTTTCAAAATGTTTCTCGAGGAAGCCCTCATGCGACAAAGGAACAAGATGATGGACAACTTTGCTCAGATCCTTCGAAGACTACATATGGAAGTGGCCAAGGAATCTTTGACAAGAAACCATTTCATAGGTCTGACACCCTTCAAGGTACAAGTCAATTTTTATATCCTCTTATTTGAAGGCCAGATAGATGAAGATTCTCTAGAAATATGGTTGAATATACTAGGAGGTTATTACTTCGTCCAAAAAAAATTCGACAGTGAAAATATCACCTTCGCGCTCCTTAAATCTCTTCCCCATGTTAGAGATTGGTGGGAAGGTTACTGGGAGAGGTACACCATGAATGAATCTACACCATTCAAGAGAGAAAATATGATGACCTAAAGGAGGATTTCTACCATGTCGGAAACTATGATGGCCAGTACATGAGATGGATGACTCTGCGTCAAAAAATAAATTAGACAGTGTCGGAGTACACTAACATATTTCATACCTTGCACTCAAAGTTGGATATCAAAGACTCTGAGCAACACCTGTTTTTGAAGTATTACAATGTTCTGCACAGGTACATCCAAACAAATATGGATTTCTTAGACATCTCCTCACTGGGAGCTACTTATCGATATGTAGTCAAAATTGAGAAGAAATTCAAGCAAAAGAGTAAGAGAGAGTTTGGGTTTGAAAATACACCACAACAAAATCATGGAAAAGGAAACCCTAACTCACAAAATTAAGGATAGAGAAAGGAAGGCCAAGATCAAGAGATCTAGTCCAACATGCAGGCAAAGAAGGGTAATGGGAAAGACACCGGAAAGTGGTGTGAGTTCCACAATAGCCCCTAGAACAACAATGATGAATGTCGCTTGAAACAGTCATATGTGGCCGATCTCAAAGGAAAAGAATCAGAACATTAATTGAACTCTGATTCAAAGAAAAACAAAAGGAAATAGATCATCGATGCAGAATCTACTGCTACTATCACGACCACAAAAAAGAAGAACCAGAGGATCTTGAGGAGGGGAAGCACCTCTTCCACTCGCAGATGTGGATAAATGGGACCCCACTACATTTCGTTATTGATAGAGGGAGTTGTTCGCACCCAAATGGTCACCAGGTGAGAAAATAGAGAGTGCTTGCATGCCCTGTTGGGTCTATCAGGGCAGAACAGCTATGGAGCATAGGATTAGAGGAAAAAAAACAAACTACAAGCTAATATCAACTGAAAACAAATTAAAACTGTGAAAAGAAACAACAAACATCAAACAAAAAACATAGATGTCACCAATGGTTTCAGGCTGGTGTATTGATGAAATCGGAGCACGCTGAAGGAAGAGACCAGAGGTTCCTTCTCCCCCCAATGGAAGGCTCTTTGAGGCCCTCACACAGTTTGCTTTCCTTACAGTGAGAAGAACTGAGCATAGCAGTGAAAGAACTCCCAGTGATGCTACCGATGTGTTGTCGTTAGAGAATGGGTCCTCAACGATTTGAGCAGCATAACAATGCACAGAATTCCTTGCGAAAACAATGTATCCTCACGGCTTTTTATAGCAGATCCTCGGGCGATTACGTAACCTATTCAAAGTGTGAACAGGGACCCTTTTAGGGTTTCTTTAGGTCATTAACCCGCCGACTTCGCGGATTCGGCTCGGATTTGGGAGTCAAATAAAATTGGGAGCCGGTCCGTAAGCGGTTGGGAGGCCGACCTATTCAATTAATGCACCGTTTTAGCAGGTGCATGGGTTTTTGTACTGACAGCCGCGCGTCGAGTGCACATGCGCGCATAACACATTTTTGTCCTGCGCATGCGCGCGCGCACAAAACTGCTGTAAAGCGCCCTTCAATTTTTGGTTACTTTGTATAGTTTTTGACCCTTCTGGAATGCTGTGAAACTAATTCAGTGCCATGAATGACTTCATTGTTGTTTTGATGATGCAGAGTTCTTGTCGCTATGTGCAGACGAAATTTCAGTGATAACAGATGCCCCCTGATGGATGAGGTTAGGAGCATACGTATAGCCGAAATCCATCGATGTTTCTTCTACTGAGAAAGTTGTTGTAATGGAAAGCAATAGTGGGAACGTTCGGAGCGATCCGTTGGAGAAAAAAGGAACCGGTATCTCGACCTTCTGAGAGACGTGCAGAAAAAATATACAATTGTGTACAAACGAGGCGGGCATGCCCCATGCTCGTGTGATGTAACTCTAAAACATATGACATAAGTGTTGGTGTAGACAACTGCAGCGCCCTCGGGGGCGGTAATGATAAAGGAAGAAGACAATTCTGCAATGGAACATACTCTGAATAACAGGCAATGATCATTGTAATAAGCAACAACGGTGATGTGGGAATTGATGGCCCTACCAAGTTCAGAGGTCTTCGGCAAATGACAAAAATAACTGCAATAGTCGCAAAGTAAGACCCACCATAACATGAGAGAGTGTTGGCGTCGAAT
>JZKD02S1697824.1:24505-38370 GCA_000966675.3 Picea glauca
AATTGGCCAATAAAAAGCACAAATTATCAATCTTTGTTAATTATCATTGTATCATTGTTGGGTATGTGTTATATTTTTTGCATGGTTGTAATTAGTTCAATGCTTATATTTTTAGGATGTTTGGTATGAGGGGGCAATGCGCCTCGAAAATTGTTTTTTGTCGGTTTTTGCATCCGCTTTTGGGTAGTTTTTTGGCACATTGTTTTCGTCGATGGTTTTCTATTTCCAGTTAAATAATTAGAGTTGTTGACTAATCTGGGTTATTGGATTAGTTTTTTGGATGCTACGAGATCCTATATGTATATTATATTGTAAACAATGTATGCGATGATGAATACAGAAGATGTTGGTTTTCTTGGTTTGGGTTTCCAAGGGAAAATTCTTTGTGTAATGTGTGCATTTTCCATTGTATATTTTTTGTTCTTTTATTGAAAATTTGTTTGCAATAAATAATCGTACAAGGTTAAAATCTAAATTTGGTATTAGATAAATTATTGGCTTTAGGGGGACACCTTTGCGGTCAGGGGTTTGGATCGAGACTGTGATAAGCCTTGTTATAGTGGGATATCTGCGGTAGTGATTCTTCAGGTGAAAATAAATGACAAGCAGTTCGAAAATAGAGATCGAGAAATTTAATGGGAAAATTTTGAGCTATGGAAGCTCAAGATGCAAGATCTATTGGTAGACAAAGATTAGTGGATCACAGTGGATCCAGGTAATGTACCTACAGGAACATCAGAAGATGATTGGAAAAAGTTGGATCAGAAGGCGAAGTGCACAATATGATTGTGTCTCTCAGATTTAGTATTATTGAATGTGTCAAGGGAAGCTACAATCAAGGCACTATGGGATAAGTTGGGGAATTTGTATCAGTCGAAGTCCCTGGTAAATAAATTTTTCCCATGGAAGAAGTTGTATAAATTGAGGATGAAAGATGGAGAATCAGTGAAAGAGCATCTGAAAGCCTTCAATACCATGGTAAGTCAGTTATTATCTATTGAGATTAAAATTTCAGATGAAGATAAGTGTATCCGTTTACTGTGCTCTTTACCAGACTCATGGGATAATCTCGCTGTGGCCATAGATAGTAATACAAATACCTTGAAGTTTGATGATGTGGTCTCATCATTGTTGTTGGAGGATATGAGATGGAAGACCATGGACGGATAGAACATATATGCATTATTTGCAAGAAGATGCTCCCAGGAAAGAAATAGTTCTAAGTCCTCAAGTGGGAGATCTAAATATAATGGTAGATCTAAATATCTGGTAAAGTTTGTAAAGGTATACTAGAGATGTGGAAAATAAGGGCACTACAAGAAGCAATGTAGATCCAGAAGCATTGAGAGAGTGAAGGGATTTGAAGATACTCTTTCTACAGAAGAAAATAACTCCAAGGAAGAAGGAGGGGATATGTACTTGGATTCTTCAAGCACACATGCAGATCATGAGGCATGGATGGTTGAATCAGGTGCATCCTTTCATATGAATCCCCACATGGAGTGATTCTGTGAATATGAAAGGTATGATGGAGATAATGTTTCCTAGGTGATGACTCAACAACCAAAATTATAAGACAAGGAAAAGTCAAGTTGAGGATCATATATGGAAGGAATAGAACAATGCCTGGTGTTTTTCACATCCCAAGATTGGCCATATATTTGATTTTGTAAGCAAAATGGACAATGCAAGGGTAAAAAAAGTTTTTGAAAAAAGAAACCCGCAGGATGGTTCGAGGAGCAATGGTATTGTTGAAGGGAGTTCATATTGGAACTCTCTATCAGCTACAAGGAGGCAATATTAGTGATGGGTGTAATAGTTCCATTGTTCCTAATATTGGAGAAGAAGAAGGAAAAACTCCTACAGTCTCTAGAGAAAAGGTTATGCCGTGGCATGAAAGTCTGGGGAATATTGAAGAGAATGGTTTTCAACTACTACATGGTAAAGGTATGCTTGAAGGTATATCTAAGTTTTATTTGGATTTTGATTTCTTTTAACATTGTGTATATGGAAAGAAGAATCGGGTAAGATTCCCCTTTGGTGCAACGAGGGAAGAAGGAATTTTACATCTAGTGCACAATGATGTGTTATGACTTGTGTTGGTTGCATCATTGGGAAAATCCGTGTACTATGTCTCATTTATAGATTACTTCTCGAAGAATACTTGGAGATATTTACTTAGGAATAAATATGAAGTCTTTGACATATTTAAAGAGTTTAAGGTTCTTGTTGAGAATCAAATAGAGAAAATAATTAATGTGTCGAGGACAGATAATGGTGGAGAGTTCTGCGGGAATGAATTTGAATAATTTTTTAAGAAATGCGGTATAGCAAGGAAGAATACTAATCCATATACATCTCAACAAAATGTTGTTGCAGAAAGGATGAACAGGAAGCTGATGGAAAAATCAAGGTGCATGATCAATGGTGTTAGACTAGGGAAAGAATTCTAGGTAGAGGAAGTGGGTACTGCATGTTACCTGGCCAATCGATCACCCTCCTAAACACTGGATGACAAGACTCCACATGAGGTATGGACTTGTAAGAAACTATCTCTCACAGATCTCAAGGTATTTGGTTGTGAGGCTGATGCTCATGTTCTAAAGGAAAACAAGAGTAAGCTAGATAATAAGGCTGAAAAATTGTATTTTTATTGGGTATAAAGATGGTATTAAAGGTTATAATCTTTGGAACCCACAAAATAATAAGGTTTTGTATAGCTGAGATGTGGTATTTGTTGGTTGTGGAGGCTGATTATCTTCCTAATTCAGAGGTCTTTGTTTTAAGCCATGTTTATACCCCATGAATATTGTACACCCCGAAAGACTATACACCCCTCCACGAGGGGGGGTTGCAGGGTAGTCTTTCCCCCCCTGCAAGGTTCGGGGGGTCCGACGACGAAGCCACTGAATGAAAAATTTCCTTGTAAAATATTGTAATTTCATAGTCAATCTGGACCGTTCATTATAAGCTCGCAGATTTGACGATAGAAGTTATTTTAGGATTTTTTTCCGTAGAAGGCAACCCTCTTTTATGAGGGAATTGTATTGCGGCTCAGTATTATTGCGAATATTGTATTCTGAGAGATGAGATTGTGAGAGAAATAAGAGGAAGTTACAACAAATGTGTTGTAGGTTGTATCCCTTCATTTGGCTAGATAATAAAAGGGAAGGACCTGGAAATTTCTCTGGTGGACATAGCCCAGACTGGGTGAACTAGGTATATCTGTGTTCTATTGTATTTTGTATATTCTGTGTTTTATTTCCACATTTGTTTTATTTCCGTGTTTGTTTTGATTTATTGCTCTACGATCCTGTTTTTCTAATAACTAGTATTAGATCGATAGGTAACTCGTAGGAAAAGAGGGTTCCTGGTTCGAGTGGGAGCAATGGCAGAAGATGAAAATTTTAGGGTTGAGAAATTTAATGGCCAAAACTACAAGTTATGGAAGATGTAGATGGAAGATTATTTATATAAGAAGGATCTATTCCTACCATTGGGTGGAATATCAAAGAAGACGACGACCATGAAGGATGAAGAATGGGAGGTTCTTAACAGAAAGGCACTATGAACGATACGACTGAGCATGGAAACGTCGATGGATTTCAATATTTCAAAGGAAAAGAAAATGAAGGAGCTGATGGATGCATTGGATAAACTCTATGAAAAACCCTCAATGTCCAATAGGTATTTCTAATGAAGATATTATTTAATATGAAGATTTCAGAAGGTGGGTCTGCTGTTGATCATTTAAATTAATTTAATACGGTTATTAATCATATAAGTTCTGTAAAAGTGGACTTTGATGATGAGGTCATGGATATTCTAATATTTTTCTCATTTCCGGAAAGATGGAATGGCTTGGTCATGGATGTAAGTAACTATGTCATGGATATTGTTGGTGTTATCCTTAGCGAGGAAATGTGATGGAAAATCACAGGTGAGACATCAGGTAATGTGTTGACTGTGGAGAACAGGGGAAGACAAAAGGATAGAGGAAAGGGCTCAGGGAGCCATGGGAATTATAGGAAGGGAAGATCCAAATTCATATTGGTAAAGATAGAGTGTTGGAATTGTGGGAAGAAAGGACATCTGAAGAAAGACTCCAGAGCTCCAAAGAAACAAAGAGATGGAGAAAAAGAGAAAAATTAAGAAGCAAATGTAACATGTGATTTGTTACAAGATGCTTTGATTATTTCTGTAGCTAATATTTTTGAGTCTTGGGTAGTAGATTTAGGGGATTCATTTCATGCCACACCCCATAGGAAACATTTTTTAGATTATGTTCAAGGTGATTTTGGACAGGTTCATTTGGGTGATGACGCACCATGCAAAATTGTTGGAATGGTAAAGGTACGAATAAAGAAAAAGAATAGAACATAATGGTTATTGAAAGAGGTAAGAAATGTACCATATCTAAGGAAAAATATAATTTCAACACGATAGTTGGAAAGTGAAGGTTGTATATCTATATTTATAGATAAGGAGTGGAAGGTCACCAAAGGATCACTGGTGATAGCAAAAGGAGAGAAGGTAGGTACATTGTATTTATGTACTGGTAATACTAAATCTTCAACCTCTTTAACTTCTACAGGATTGGATACATCATTGTGGCATCATAGGCTTGGACACATAAGTGAGAAGGGGATGCAGATACTTCACAAAAGAAATTTGTAGCCAGATATTAAACGAATTGATTTGGATTTCTGTGAGTAGTGTGTTTATGGAAAACATAAGAGAGTCACATTTCTCAGATTTGGAAAGGTAAAGAAGAATGAAAATTTAGATATTGTGCATACATATGTATGGGGACTAACTCAGGTATCATCTCTTGGTGTCTCTCGTTATTATGTTACTTTTATTGATGATGCAATCCGATGTTTTTGATACTTTTAAGAAATGCAAAGCTTTGGTTGAGAATGAGACAGGAAAAAGGTTGAAGTGTATCAGATTAGACAATGGAGGTGAATATTGCAACAAGGAGTTTGATGATTATTGTTCATACCATGAGATTCGTAGAGAGAACGCAGTTCTAGAAGCACCACATGGAGCGTACAAGGAGTATGAGATTGCATGTAGGGTTTCCCTTACATTTTTGGGCAGATGATGTAGATACTGCTTTTTACTTGATAAACATAGGACCTTCAAGTTATTTGGATGGTGTCATTCCAGAAGAGGCATGGAATTGTAAAAAGGTAAACTATTCATTTCTGAAGACTTTCAGTTGTGAAGCATTTGTTCATATTGATAAATAAAATAGAACAAAGCTTGAAGCAAAATCCAATAAGTGTACCTTCATTGGTTATGGTTTCAATGATTTTGGTTATCGCTTATGGGATTATGAAAATCACAAAATCATTAGGAGTAGAGATTTCATATTCAATGAGAAGGTCATGTATAAATATCAGTTGCAGAGAAGGAAACAAGAAGAAAAAAACCCGTAATACATAGTGCTTAATGAGATCACTGAAAACATAATTGCAAAGGTACCAGAAAATAAAAATGTACAACAATAGGAGTAACATGTACCTCAAAATCCTGCAAGTGTTTTTATAAGATCTACTAGGTTAAGTAGACCCCTTGAATGATACTCTCCTTCATTGTACTATTTATTGTTGACTGATTCTGGTGAACTAAAAAGTTATGAAGAAGTAATGTAGGTAGACACTAAAAGGAAGTGGGAGCAAGACATGAAAGAGAAAATGGATTCCTTGGTAAATAACCAGAATTGGGACTTGGTTTAGTTTCCTGTAGGAAAAAGAGCATTGCGGAATAAATGGGTTTAAATGTTGAAGGAAGAAGATGGAGGCAAAGAATGGTACAAGGATAGACTTGTTGTAAAGGGGTTTGCACAAAAGAAAGGTAAATATTTTGATGAAGTATTTTCTCCTATTGTTAAAATGAATTCAATTAGGACTATTTTAAGTCATGTGGCAGTAGAAGACTTTCATCTTGAACAATTAGATGTAAAAACAACTTTTCTCCTCGGAGACTTGCATGAAGAGATTTATATGAAGTAGCCACAGGGGTATGAGGTCAAAGGGAAGGAAAATTTGGTATGCAAGTTGAAGAAGAGCTTGTATGTCCTAAAGAAAGCTCGAAGGCATTGGTTGAAGTTTGACAGGTTTATGATAGAACAAGGTTATAGTAGATGTCAATCTGATCAGTGTGTTTATTTTAAAAGGATAGAAAATGGAAGCTACATTATCTTGCTATTGTATGTAGATGAAATGCTTGTTGCAGGGTCTAATATGAAAGATATAAATGTGCTCAAGAAAAAATTAGATAATTCATTTGTGATGAAAGATTTGGGTGCTGCAAAGAAAATCCTTTGTATGAGAATTACAAGAGACATGAAAAATTGCAAATTGACATTGTCTTAGGGTGAGTACTTAGAGAAGGGGTCGGAGAGGTTTAGAATGCAGAATGAAAACCAATTAGTACACCTTTGGAAAACCATTTCAAATTAACTAAGGAAATGTGTCCTGTGACACGAAGTTTAATTTTTTCCTATCTTTGAAAACTAAAGATTTATCTTTTCCTAAGTCATGGAGTGGCCCTTAGTCCAAAAAGGGGAAATTAGAGCTTTCCGTTCCTTTTTGGGTTTTCGAGATTCGGTTTTTCTCAAAGTATAATCTTCAACCATCTTATTTTCCCAGTGCCGAAATCTCAAAAATGTTTAGCTTATTAACAAATTTTAAAGGGGAAAGAAATAAAGGTTACCTTTTCCATCGGTTTCCACAAAGCGCTCTTTAAACCCGTAATTAATTAAGTTCCTAAACATAATTATCATTCCCTTAATCTTTCACAATTCATGTTTTTCTTTCTACTAAAATGCTTTCGAACTCTCAACCGTCAAACTCCCGATCCTCACTTTTCCGAAAACGTTAAAAGGATATGTAATTATTAACCCAGATTAATTAAAGCTCTAATACATGTCTTATCACCTCACTAATCTCATCGCAATTTCATGATCCGGGGATTGCTCATGACTTATCCCCTGACTCTAGGATCCCCAAAGTTCCGAAATGCGAAATCGTGTTTTCCCTAAACAAAGTTTAAGATTAAGGTTAATTTGTTTTTAAAACAAGATTAGTGATAATTAAACCACCTTTCACATTTTGGAAATTCAGGAAGGTGGTGATTTTTGAAACTCCAGTTTCGAAATCGGCGATCTACGATAGCATTAATAAAGGACAAATGAAGATTTTTTTGACACGAAAGCGTATCTGCAGGCATATCTTTCCACTAAAAAGCATTAATTTTTCGTTAATAAAGTCTTATATTTCGAACTTCATAGTTATCCTTTACATTTGCAGCAAGTCACGTTTACTTGGTTTTATACACACTTTCTTTGTAAACATGTCTCTAATCCAGCACAGGTATCATGGCGACTAAGAAGGCACCCAAGAAAAGCGAAGAAATTGCAGAAATCTCAAGTCCAGACGGAGACGTTATATCTGATACAACACTGCATGCCATCGATTCCATAAAATCCTGGAGGCAGATTTTCGAGACTCTGGATTATGAAATAAAAAATTTCCTTCATGATGCCGACAACAAGCTTTGAGATATAGCGGATTCTGAGCTCCACAAAATATATACAAGACCGCAACTTACGACTTATAATGACATGATCATTTGGGCCTTAGAGCGAACTAACATACAGACAAGGAGCATTCTGGACAACCGAGGGGTCGTCGTTGGATCTTTCAGACCGAAACATTTACAAGTAATGTATAAATTATCTCCCAGTCCCAAGTATGTTTATAATAAATATTTCATGAGTAATTTTCAAAGGAAAGATGTTTTGAGTCAGACCAAACGTATCCTGACTTAATCAAAGATTGGTGGAGAAACGAGGGAAAATTCAGGGCTGACATCCATGGTGTTTACGCCACAGCCTCATTGAATGAGTATATGATTTATGTGGCGATGATGTTATGTAGACTTTTCGATAAGAAAAGTCCCACCCATTTCCCTGCAGAATGGGTACCTCTTTTGAACGAGGTAGCTGAAGGTTACAACTTCAATTGGGATAAGATTTTATCCGATAACATGGCGAAGGAGGTCATGGACTATCAGACTGCAAGATCAAAAGGCCGGCCAATAGCCTTTTATATGTTAGCATACATCATGGGTGCTATATGCTTCTCGACTCCTTTCCCTTTGATGAATTGGAGTTGGAATCTGACTTACCCGGAGCTAATTCACGAATATCATTCTAAACTTTGGGAAGAAAATGCTAAGGAATTGTTCTATGAAATTTGTCATTTCATGGTGATACCACTACATCAGATGCTGTATGGTTGTGCACCTCCCCGCATTTCAGATTTGGTCAAAGGAAACCTCAGGGCAGTTGTTGACTGGTTCATAGAGGAGAATTTTTCATACATCAGAGTTTTCGGGAGTTCAATTCCCCCACACGCCCTCCCAAATTCCTCCCTGAAAGACTGGTGTGCAGGGAGGTAACTCATCAAATAGTAATAGGCAGAATTGGGATAGAAATAAAAATGGATCAAAAGAAATTTTGGATAGTTTTTCCCGTTCAGATTGGGAAATTTTCATTGCTCAACTTAGGTCAATCCAAAGTTGAAGCGACAACACTAGAGGAGGTTAAATTGGTAAACCTCGAGCACAAGAAGCACGATCCTTACCAATTAGTGGGAAAACACATGGCCCACTGTAATATGAAGGATTATTAACATGATAAGTCCCCTTATGACGACCTGTTCAAAGGGACTAAGACCTATGAGGAAGTGTTAGAAAGAGTACAGACACTGCCGTCCGACTTGCAAGCTAGTTTTCAGATCTTCCAGAAACATAGATAGAGCAGTTTGCCCAAAGTGATGCAAGGTGAAGAAATTAACCTTCCTTGGGAACAAGATGATAGTCCTCCAGGTTTCGGACAAGAAAAACAAGATAAAGTCAATACTGAATAATTTCCTCAAGAGACTGAAGGGTTTTCACAAAATGAAGAGGCTTTACAAACAAAAAATCCAGAGACAGAAGTAGAGAGGAGGCCTAGGACACCTCCTGAGTCTAGTAAGTCCACTTCTCCTTCATCACCTACTGTTGATGTCATTATACCTGAGGCCATGGGATAAACAAGGTCTATAGAGCTAGGAAGTCCCATAACTTCCTTAACTCCTTTACAGTCCGCCTTTAGACTCCCACAGATGGGAGATATATATGTTGGTGACCTCACCCATAATTTCAGAGATGAGATCCCTCCTTTTGATTATTTTTTCAGCAAGAAGAGGAAGGCTATTGTAAGGCAAGAAATGCATATGAGAGAAGGGGGTATGGTGAAGAAGCATAGGGTCTTGATAAATGGCCAGAAACTAGTTTATTTCTATTATGTCTGTAAGCATATTTCAGTCATTTGTTATTAATGAAATGAAGTCTTATTTCCACTGCATCTCTGAGTTTATGTGTATTTCTGTATTTCATTGTGTTCCTACATAAATCCAGATCAGTGGTATCAGAGCAGTCTGGTCATTCTCAATCCTTCTTTGCATGTCCCCAACGAGGTCGGGGTATAAGGAGTTAGGGCTCGATCTGGTTGAACCTTTGCAAGATCAGCCTCGCAAACCCCGATGACTGCCCATGGGGGAAGAAAAGAAATATGAAGGAGTAGGAGATCCTATCAAAATGTTGCTCGAGGAGGCCCTAGAGAAGCAAAGGAACGCGATGATGGAAAAATTTTCCCAGATTCTTCAACGGATTCCCACCGGCGGTACATCGACATCCAACAACCACTCCGGAGGCACCACTCCTTTTAAGATACAAGAAAAATTTGACATTCCCATATTTGAGGGACAAATAGATGTAGATGTCATTAAAAGATGGTTGAATCTGTTAGAAGGATATTTATCGGTTCATGACTTTTCCGACCAAGAAAATATTATTTTTGCACTCCTCAAAGCTGCCCCCCATGTCAAGGACTGGTGGGAAACCTACTTGGAGCAACAGGACGAGGGAGAACCCTCTCTGTTCTTGGCTTCACCCACTTGGAATTCTTTCCGAGACACCATCAAGGAACAATATTATCCTGTGGGGAGCTATGAGGACAAATACATACAATGGACTACGTTGCGGCAACAAAGGGACCACGATGTGCATGAGATTATGAATCTGTTTCATACCCTACGCACAAAGTTGGGTATCAAAGATTCAGAGAAACATTTGGTGTTAAAGTACCGCAGTTGTCTGCACAGATATATTCAGGAGGAAAAGGAGTTCCTCGACATCTCCTCGCTTGGTGTGGCATACCGATACGATGCCAAGGTTGAGCAGAAGTTCAAACAGAAGAAGCGAGACTTTGGGTCTGCAAATCAGAAGCAAGGGAAAGGTACCCCCAAACCACAAAAAAAAGGACCAAGCCAAGGTGGGGCAGCCCAGGACAACCCGCCAAAGCCACAAGCAAAGAACAACACCACGAAGCCAAAAAAGGACACGAGGAAGTGGTGTGAGTTTCATAAGAGCTCCACTCACAACACAAATGAGTGTCGGGCCAAGCAGTCACTGGTAGCTGAGTTGAAGGTTTTTGAATCGGATGCATGCTTCGAATCTGAATCAAAACCTAACAAGGGGAATGACAAGGGGAAGCCGATTATCGATGTGGATCCCAACACCACCGTTGCCACCACCAAGATTTAGAAGGAGGAACTAGAAGATCCAGAGGAGGCAGAGCATCTCTTCCATTCCAAGATGTGGGTAAGGGGTTCCCCGTTGTAGTTCATTGTCGACAACGGGAGCCAGAAGAACCTCATCTCGGTAGAGGTCATGAAGCGGCTGGGCTTGCCAACCACAACACACCCACAACCATACACCATTGGGTGGTTGCGCCAAGGATGGGACCTCCGCGTCAGTCAACAATGTCACCTTCCCTACAACATCAAGCCCTTCATGGATGAGGTATTATGTGACATTGCTCCTCTTGATGTTTCTGATGTATTATTAGGCCAACCATACTTGTGGAAGAGACATGCGGTGTATGAGTCTAAGCCTCGTGTTGTTATTATCACTTTGGGCAATAAGCTGTATAGGATACTAGAGATAGCACCGCCTACCACCATATCTTTGGTTATTGCAAAACAATGCAGTAAGCTCATTTCCAAAACCAGGAAATTTTTTTTCTGGATGATCTTCCCTCAGAAAAAAAGACTGTGGCCATGACCTCCAAATAGGGCCTCGCTGCATGAAAACAACAGATGGATAAGGTCATGGAGGAGTACAAGGAAATCTTCACCTCCCCCGCAAGTGTGCCTCTACACTGCTAGGTCAAACACCCCATCGATCTGACCCCAGGTGCATCGCTACCCAATGGATCCATCTATCAGTGCTCTATTTTGGAGAATGATAAAATCAAGAGGCAGATTCAGGAGCTGTTGCAGAAAGGTCACACCCGACCGAGTTCCTCAACCTGTGGGAGCCCGATCATGTTGGTGTAGAAGAAGGATGGGACTTGGATACTCTGCATTGAATATTGGGCACTGAACAAGATCACTGTCTGGAATAGGTACCCGATCCCACGTATTGATGACCTTCTGGACCAACTCGGTGAAATATTTCAGCAAGATCGACTTGAAGTCTGGGTATCACCAGGTACCAATTGAACCCTCTAATGTGTGTAAGATTGCATTCAAATCCAAGGAGGGCCTTTTCGAATGGTTGGTCATGCCTTTCGGGTTGACGAATATGCTTGCAACCTTCATGAGGCTAATGGAAGACATCCTACGGCCATTCACCAACTCATTTGTAGTAGTGTACTTGGATGACATTCTGATCTTCAGCCAGAGTTGGGAAGAGCACCTCCACCACATCCGACAGGTCCTCCAAACACTGCGACAACACAAGTTGTGTGCCAATTTGGAGAAATGCACTTTTGGCATGACCCAGGTTTAGTATCTGGGATACATTATTGATGAGAGAGGGGTGCATGTGGATGCAACAAAGATCCAAGTCATTCGGGATTGGCCAGCCCCATCCACCCTAACAGAGCTCCGCAAATTTTTAGGTCTTGCCAATTTCTACCGCAGGTTTGTGTTGGGATTCTTTCATATAACTTGGCCCTTGAGTCAAGTCACCAAGGTAGGAGATAAAGAAAAATTATTTTGGTTTGAATCTCAATAGAAGACGTTCGGGGAGTTGAAACATTGCCTCTGCTATGAACCAGTGCTCACATTACCAGACTTGTAACAACCATTTGAGATCGAGACAGATGCCTCTGACTATGCTATTGGGGCAGTCCTTACTCAACATGGGCATCTAGTGGCATATCACAGTGAGACACTTTTCGACACAGTTCAGAAGTATCCCACTTATGACAAAGAAATGTATTCCATTGTGCAGGCTTGTTGGTAATGGAAGAATTACATTTTCGGAAAGGAAATGGTCATCCACACAGATCACCGACCCCTGCAGTTCATACATACACAAGGGAAGTTTCAGAGTGATCGCCATCAAAAGTGGTCCACATACCTGCAACAATTTCATTTGAACATTAAGTACAAAAAAGGCAGCACCAATAATGTTGCAGACTGCCTCAGTCGACCACCCATCATGACGCTAACCACTATGCTCAAATCTTGTGGGAACGAGACTTCTGATTGGCTTCTTCTCTACACAAGTGATCCGAAATTGGGCCACACATACAATACACTCTTGGAGGGTAAGCAAGTTCCCAATTTTCACCTCTAGGATGCCCTGCTTTTTCACCTGGTACACCTTTATGTTCCTTCAAGCGAGCATGCCAAGATGATTTGGGAGGCGCACTACAGTCGGTTCACTGGGCATTTCGGGGTCGAGAAAACTGTGGCAGTACTGAAAAAGTATTTCTATTGGCCGAACCTTCGACAAGATGTTAGGAAGTACATCAAGTCATGCACTATTTGTGCCATTGCCAAACCGACCATCAAGAAGAAAGGCCTCTATACTCCGCTTCCTACCCTCAGTCGACCTTGGGAATCCATCTCTATGGATTACATGTTGGTCCTTCCTTCTACTAAGCATGGCAATGATTGTGTTTTTGTGGTCGTCGACTGATTCTCGAAGATGTCCATTATGATGGCCTGCAAGAAGAATATCACAGTAAAAGCCACTGCTAAACTCTTTTTTGAATGAGTGTGGGTACACTTTGGGATCCCACAGTCTATCATCTCAGATTGGGATAGTAGGTTCCTCAATACATTTTGGTCTAGCCTCTGGTCGATGCTGGACACCAAGCTCACCAAGTCCACAACTTTCCATCCGCAAACTTATGGCCAGACAGAGGTCGTCAACCGGATGATTGTACACATTCTGCACATGTACAATTCAAAGCATCCATGCACATGGAATGGGAGCCTCCCCTATGTACAAAACAACTACAACCGGGCTCTCCATAGCTCAACCAACCATAGCCCCTTTCAAGTGGGCTTGGGATTCCAACCTCTATGTCCCATTGACATAGCCATGCCATTTGTGCCTACTCAAGAAGATTCAACTCATGTCCAGTCTGAGGCTGACAAGGAAAACAACTTCATTGAGCACATTCAACACATCCGCCAATAGGTTCATGACATATTGGACAGAGCCAATGCTAATTACAAGCAGCGACATGATCAACATTGAGTGCCACACAACTACCAGGTGGGTGACAAAGTGTGGCTGCATTTGCAAAAGGAGCGCCTCGCTGAACCCCACTGCAAGCTTTGTCCACTCTGATATGGGCCATACACCCTCACCAAGGCTATAGGGGAAAATTCCTTTGAGCTCAGTATTCCACCATTCCTTGGTCTGCACCCAGTGTTCAATGTGGACCACCTTCGGCCCTACTTTCCACCTCTACTAGACACATCCGACATGGCAGAACAACTCAC
>JZKD02S1697824.1:46378-68224 GCA_000966675.3 Picea glauca
CTCTCGAACAAAATCTCAAGAAAGAGAGTGGGTTGTGTTTTTAAGTTCTTTGACTTTAGCTACTGGATCACAAACATGTCTAGGTTAATCCCGACCTTACTAGTTATCCTAACAGTAATAACTGATTAGTTTTGCTCAAGGAAGTTCCCTGGACTAAAGGTCAAAAGGTTTCCCTTAAGAAGTTCTTTGAAGCCCATGATTTTTGAAGGTAGAGGAGAAGATTAACGCAGATCTATTTAAATGAGTTGATAGACTTTGATTCTTTTTCAAACATATATCTTCCTGAGTATATTGCATGCTCATTGATTGCCCCCACTTCAAAAATAAAAAAATGAATATAGACAGATGGTGAAAGGAAATTCAATATTGATTTCCTCCATCTAGTTCAAAGAGATGAAGAAAGGAAATTCATTATATTGATTGCCCTCATCTCAACATTTAAATGCTTCGAAACAATGAAGTGGTGAAAGGAAATTCAATGTGGGAAGTCAGATAACTTCACTGGGGTATTGAACAGGCTCGTTGGTAGTGAAGCAATATCCTCATATCTAATAAAAGATGTTATACACGAGTTACATGATGCTCTGGTAATTTCTCTTCTTTTCAGCTGGATTTTCATCATAGGTTTCTAAGATCTCTTTACCGGACACAACACAAATACTTACCTTGATGCAAACAGAATCACGTGAAACCTTATAGGATGGTTGGTTTGGTTTTGATTAACTTACACAGTTTTGAGCTCAGTTTTAGGAGAAGAGGTTTATGGAAAACCCACTCAAGATAGTCATAATTTTTGTCTTTGGAGAGATTTTCAAGGTTAACGTTGAGACCCTACTCTTGTTCGGTTGTTCCCCAAAGTCTATTTAACAGAGCCAAATCATTGACCCCATTACCCAATGAAGGCACTTGGTCTGCATGTTATTCTCGTTCGACAAGGAGACGAGATCCCTAGATGGAGCCTAATGTTGACACAAAGTTTAATTTTTTCGTATCTTTGAAAACTAAAGCTTCATCTTTTTCTAAGTCATGGAGCCTCCCTTAGTCCAAAAAGGGGAAATCAGAGCTTTCCGTTCCTTTTCGGGTTTTCGAGATTTGGTTTTTCTCGATGTATAATCTTCAACCATCTTATTTTCTCGGTGCTGAAATCCCGAAAATGTTTAGCTTATTAAAATTTTTTAAAGGGGAAAGAAATAAAGGTTACCTTTTCCTTCGCTTTCCACAAAGTGCTCTTTAAACCCATAATTAATTAAGTTCCTAAACATAATTATCATTCCCTTAATATTTCACAATTCAGGTTTTTCTTTCTACTAAAATGCTTTCAAACTCTCAACCGTCAAACTCCCGATCCTCACTTTTTCGAAAAATTTAAAAGGATAAGTAATTATTAACTTGGATTAATTAAAGCCCTAATACGTGTCTTAGCGCCTCACTAATCTCTTCAAAATTTCACGATCCGGGGATTTCTTATGACTTATCCTCTGACGCTAGGATCCCCGAAGTTCCGAAACGCGAAATTGCGTTTTCCCTAAAAAGGTTTAAGATTAAGGTTAATTTGTTTTTAAAATAGGATTAGTGATAATTAAACTGCCTTTCACATTTTGGGAATTGAGGAAGGCGGTGATTTTTGAAACTCCAGTTTTGAAATCGCTGATCTACGACAACATTAATAAAGGATAAATGAAGTTTTTTCGACACGAAAGCATATCTACATGCATATATTTCCATTAAAAAGCATTAATTTTTCGTCGTCTACGTCTGTACACTCGTTATAACACGAAATTGAAGGTTAATAGTCTTCTATTTCGAACTTCATAGTTATCCTTTACATCTACAACAAGTCACTTTTACCTGGTTTTATACACACTTTCTCTGTAAACAGGTCTCTGATCCAACACAAGTATCATGGCACCTAAGAAGGCACCCAAGAAAAGCGAAGAAATTGCAGAAATATCGAGTCCAGATGGAGATGTTATATCTGATACAACACCGCATGCCATCGATTCCATAAAATCCTGTAGGTAGATTTACGAGACTCTGGATTATGAAATAAAAAATTTCCCTCATGACGTTGACAACAAGATTCAAGATATAGCGGAGTCTGAGCTCCACAAAATAGATACATGGCTGTGACTTACGACTTATAATGACATGATCAGTTGGGCCTTAGAGCGAACTGACGTACATACAAGGAGCATTCTGGACAACTGAGGGGTCGTCGTTGGCTCTTTCAGATTGAAACATTTACAAGTAATGTATAAATTATTTCCCAGTCCCAAGTATGTTTATAATAAATATTTCGTGAGTAATTTTCAAAGGAAAGAATGTTTTGAGTTAGACCAAACACATCCTGACTTAATCAAAGATTGATGGAGAAGTGAGGGAAAATTCAGGGCTGACACCCATGGTATTTATGACACAACCTCATTGAATGAGTATATGATTTATGTGGCAATGTTGTTATGTAGAATTTTCAGTAAGAAAAGTCCCACACATTTCCCTACAGAATGGGTACCTCTTTTGCACGAGGTAGCTGAAGGTTACAACTTCAATTGGGATAAGATTTTATCCGATAACATGGTGAAGGAGGTCATGGAATATCAGACAACAAGATCAAAAGGCCGACCAATAGGCTTTTATATGTCGACATACATCATGGATGATATATGCTTCTCGACTCCTTTCCCTTTGATGAATTGGAGTTGGAATATGACTTTACCCAGAGCCAATTCATGAATATCATTCTAAACTTTGGAAAGAAAATACCAAGGACTCGTTCTATGGAATTTTTCATTTCATGGTGATACCACTACATTAGATGCTGTACGGATATGCACCTCCCCACATTTAGGAGTTGGTCATAGGAAACCTCAAGGCAGTTGCTGACTGGTTCAAAGAGGAGAATTTTTCATACATCAGAGTTTTCGAGTGTTCAATTCCCCCACAGGCCCTGCCAAAATTCCTCCCTAACAGACTGGTGTGCAGGGAGGTAGCTCATCAAATAGTAACAGGTGGAATTGGGATAGAATTAAAAATGGTTCAAAAGAAATTTTGGCCAGTTTTTCCCATTCAGATTGGGATATTTTCATTGCTCAATTTAGGTCATTCCAAAGTTGAAGCGACAACGCTAGAGGAGGTTAAATTGGTAAACCTTGAGCACAGGAAGCATGATCCTTACCAATTAGTGGGAAAACACATGGCCCACTATAATATGAAGGATTATGAACATGAGAAGTCCCCTTGTGACGACCTGTTCAAAGGGACTAAGACCTATGAGGAAGTGTTAGAAATAGTACAAACACTGCCGTCTGACTTGCAAGCTAGTTTTCAGATCTTCCAGAAACACAGATGGAGAAGTCTACCCAAAGTGCTGGAAGGTGAAGAAATTACCCTTCCTCGGGAACAAGAAGATACTCCTCCAGGTTTCGGACAAGAAACACAAGATAAAGTCAATCCTGAAGAATTTTCTCAGGAGACTGAAGGGTCTTCACAAAATGAAGAGGCCTTACAAACAAAAAATCCAGAGACGAAAGTAGAGAGGAGGCCCAGGACACCTCCTGAGTCCAGTAAGTCCACTCCTCCTTCATCACCTACTGTTTATGTCATTATACCTGAGGCTATGGGAGAAACAAGGTCTACAGAGCTAGGAAGTTCCATAACTTCCTTAACTCCTTTACAGTCCGCCTTTGGACTCCCACAGATGGGAGATATATATGTTGGTGACCTCACCCCTATTTCCAGAGATGAGATCCCTCCTTCTGATTATTTTTTCAACAAGAAGAGGAAGGATATTGTAAGGCAAGAAATGCATATGAGAGAAGGGGTTATTGTGAAGAAGCATAGGGTCTTGATAGATGGCTAGAAACTGGAAGAGGAGGATTTCTCTACGAAGGTAGCAGGCTCCATGGGAGCCATGGCAACAACAAACATTTTTACTGTGGATAACATGAGAACAAGGATAAATAAGAGTAACCACATGATATCTCAATTGCAAGATCAGTTGAAGAATATTGAGAAAAACATTAGAGAAGAGGTGAATAAAATTCTGGAGCAGGCCAAAGCTATTGAAAGGAAAGAAATCCAGTCACTCAAAACTAGCCTGGATGAAATGAACCAGAGGATACAAGCAAGTCAGGTACAAGTTACTCAACAAATGGAGCTTGTTAAATAGTTACAGGCTAAAATGAGTTTGACAGAAAGCCATTTCGTGGACTTAAAGGCTTTTCAAACCCTCTCGTTAGAAGCCCATACAAAGATAGAAGCTGAACAACAACAATTTATCTCCAAAATAGAGATCATCCAACATTATTTTCAAGAGGTAATAAAATCCCTTGATAACATTATTTTACTAGAAAAAGAGGCTAAAGCAACAAGGAATACTTTTCAGAAAGCAGTCGCATGTTCGGGGAACAGGGAGATGCCGAAATATTTAAAACTTTCTGTCGCAGAACAGATAAGAGGAGACATTATGCTTAAGGCATGGGAAACAAACATAGTCGAAAACAAGAAGTCAGTCAAAGAAATCAAATATGACTATGAGGGAATATTTAATTCTTTGGATAAGAAAGCATTAGGATTTGAAAGAAATGACTTCTTTGGACTACTAGGGAAGATAAACATTGAGAAACAGAAGTTGGACTACAAAGAGAGCTTATAGGAGGTTCAGGCAGAAATTTCACAGTTGAGTGAAATCAATACCAACCAGATAGATAGATGGTTGGTACAACCTAATTTAAAGTTGCAAATGATCAGGTCTGCCGATAAAGGTTTTGAAGACCAGTTTCCAAAGGTACAAAGAAATTTTTATCTATTTGAAACTAAAGATCTCCCGACACCACCCAAAAGTTTTGTCTATTTTTTAGAGAAGTGTGTTGAATGTATATCTTCAAAAGAGGGAGAGACTTCAACTAAACAATGAAGTATCGTTTGAAATATTATACTTTTGAAATGATAGACCAATGAAAAGTTAATCATGCAACAGTTAAGGTTGCAGTTTTGTAACTATTTTTCTTTCTTTTTTCCTAAAAAGTAGGAGATCGCTAACCATCAAGTAGTGATGATCTTGTATAAATAAAGGGAGATAAGACTGCACCAGGGTTTTTTCTTTCTCAAAAAAGGGCATTGTGATGAAGACATCTAAAAGAAAACTATGAACTAATAGAAAAACAGATTGAAGATTCTGGATTTTGTCAAGTCTGAGTTATGTGTTCCCCTGTCTTTTCATCATTCTTTCATGTATTTTATTAATGAATGCTTGACTACAATTTAGTACAACCTCTACTGTGGAAATAATTATTCTTGTTATCTAGATCATTTACAGTTTTTCCTTCGCATCGGTTATCAATCGATACAAGACCTGAAAATGTTTAGATTACAACATCATATGCTTCATTAATATCTTTCTTGCTTCATGGTCTCCTATTACAACGTGAGATTCCTCTTAAATTGATGCCTCACCTTGTTAGTAGTTTTATGTTTTCTTCATATCATATATGTTTCCCTTTCTTTAAATTTTAACTCAGATACAAGAAACAACCTTTGATTCATCCATCTCATTAATTCATGTTTTAAAATCATTCTCTTTACTTTGTGAATTAGAGATAACTAAGCCTAAAAAGAAAAGTACATAATTACATCTCCCTTATCTTTTATCCTTCATGACAGTACCAGTTTTAAGGCAGCCTAACGTCGAACCCAGTCTTTTGGATCAAACCGACATCGCTCTAAATTTATTTAACACCATTTTACAAACAACAAGTAATAGGGTTGAGTTAGAACGTTCATGGGCTGCAATTGAGAGAGATATCAACATTCAAGAAAACTGGGAATTTAGACAGAGACAGTTGAGAAACCAACTTTAGTCCTTATCTTTTAAATAGTTGTCTTTTCTATCCTCTTTTCCTCTTTCTTTTCAGATGCCTTAACAACATACTTTAGAGCCTTAAAATATAAACTCAGGAAAAACATGTCCCAAGACATAGGAGGAGATATAATACATGTATAGGGTCCCTTATTCATCAACAATTGGTAGCTTGATGTATGTGATGGTTTGCAAAATATCAGATATTTCACATGCAGTGGGATTTGTGAGCAGTTATATGAACAATCTAGGTAAAAAGAATTGGGAGGTAGTAAAGTCGAGTCTAAGGTATTTTAGAGGTACTTCTACTCATGGATTATGTTTTGGAGGTTCATACACTGTTCTACAGGGATATATTGATTCATATATGGTAGGTGATAAAGATAGTAAGAGGACCACCATAGGGTATGTTTTTACTATAGGTGGAAAAATAGTAAGTTGGATTTCGAAACTTAAAATGTTGTTGCACTTTCAACAACGGAAGGAGAGTATGTTGCTTCTATAGAGGCTAGTAAAGAGATGATTTGGTTACATAGGTTTATGAAGGAATTGGGAAAGAAGCAAGAGAATAACATGTTTTACTATGAAAACAAGGGTGTTTTTCATCTTGCTAATAACTCATCCTTCCATTCAAAGACTAAGAATATACATCTCAAGTACCATTTCATACGATCCATCTTGAAAGATGGACATTTGAAGTTGGAAAAGATACATACTAGTCATAATCTTGTAGACATGTTAACAAAGGGAGTAACCAGGGAGAAACTGAGTTCCTGCTCAGTTTCATTTGGAACTCTAGCATGAAGGTGAAGATGACAAATTTTCCAAGTCTAAGAAGGATCATAGTCCAACATATACAAAAAAGTGGAGTTGTTGTGATCAGTCTCCAAGTGGGAGATTTTTGGTTGTGGAGCTTGATTATCTTCTTGATTCAAAGGTCTTTGTTTTGAACTGTGTTTATACCCCATGAAGACTGTACACCCTAGAAGATTGTAAAACCCTCCATGCAGGGGGGGCTTTCCCTCCCTGCGGGGTTCGGGGGGCTCATCCCCCTGGCTGGGGTGTTTGGGGGAGAATCCCTTGAAGAAAAATTTTCGCTGTAAAATATTGTAATTTTGTAGTCAATATGGACCGTTCATTAGAAGGTTACAGATCTGATGATATAATTTATTTTAGGGTTTTTTTCTCCTAGAAGGAAACCCTCTTTTATGAGGGAATTGTATTGCAACTGGGTATTATTGCAAATATTGTATTCTGAGAGAGGAGATTGTGAGAGAAAGAATAGAAAGTTACAATGGGTGTGCTGTAGGTTGTATCCCTTCATTTTTCTAGATAATAAAAGGGAAGGACTTAACAATTTCTTTGGTGGACATAACCCACACTGGGTGAACCACGTATATCTGTGTCTCTATTTTATTGTGTATCTTCTATGTTTTATTTGCACATTTGTTTTTTTTTATTGCTTCGTGATGCAGGAGCATCGTCAGCAAGCACACGTGGAGAGACAACTCAACACCTTAGCGTGCCTTTGAATCATTTCAGAATCTTAACCGCTGGCATTTCCTGCAAATATTTTTTGAACAGATTGAAAAATGGAAGAAGATCAAATGCTTGGGAGATGAATGATCACAAGTGATCTGGGAGTTTCACTCCTAGAATTTAATGTAACATAAATTAAGTAGTAGTTAGTTTTTTCTCGAGTAGACGATTATTCAGGGGGAACCCTAGGATCCCTCTAGGATAAATAGAGGTTTTGTATGCCCGAATGAGGCTACTACAAATTAGTAGGAGATTGTTGTGATTTAGTTGTTGCTGAGTTTTTTTTAGTTCTTGTTTTATCATAGCTATATCCATTTACATTTGAATGAATATAACAAAGGAAAATTGATCCAAATGCATGGTGTTGCTATTGTTTACAATTCTATGTTATTTTTCGTTTTCATGAATGAATGAGTTATGTTGTTGAATGTGTGATGCGGTGAAGTATCAGGGTAAGTTTCAAATCATTTCTATTTGTTGAGTTCATGCAAGGTGTGCATATCGTCTGCAAGGAGTGCATTGATGGAGTCTGTTTCAACTTAGAAGTTCAGAAGAGATAGCATGAAACTTCCATTTACAAGGAGTGCAAAGGGACTATTGCAAGGTGTGCACAGTTGCCTACAAGAAGCTAAGTCTTTCATAAGAATCTGCTGCAAGGAGTGCACAAATCCGAAGTTCGACTAAGTGTCGAAGTAACCCTCTGAGGAGTCAAAGGGTTCGAGAGATAAAGCTCAAGAGAGATAGCAGAAATAAATCTTCAAAGGGAATGAATCCCTGAAGGTTTAATGAGTTAACGCTCGAGATCCCTTCCGGAGGAAGAACAATCATTCCAGACCATCAAATCTGGGAGAATTTGCGTGGTGGTTAGTCGTGAGTTTCTTTGAAAGTTCGTGAATCAGAGGATTTGGAGTGTAGAAGGGTGAAAATCACAGAAGGGCAATCTAGCAGAGAAGATTGTGGCTGTAGATCCAGAGGAGGATATGTGTCAGTGTATCGCTCGTTTTAGAGAAGAAACTATTCAAAAGGAAAGTTTTCGAAACCCGAAGAGCAAATCATCATTTGTTTCGGAGGAGAAGATATCCGGGAAGAGAACTTGTTCGACGTTTCAGCATGGGAAGTTACAAGGAGTTGTGTCATGTAGACGACCAACAGAAATCGACGAAGTCGAAAGGATTGATCTGGATCTTCCGTTCGATTAAAGTCTATGGACCATCGATCCGAGACTCAGCGAAGGTGCTTTTCAGTGATCCGAGTAGATTGTAGAAACAATGTGCTATAAGAAAATCATCGAAACCCGAAGATAAAATTTGGGCACTGATCGAGCTGCTTAGTGTTCGGAAACTCACGAAAGTTGTGTTAAGAGATAAGAGGGACAAAAAAGTCTCGAAGTCTTGAGTCTGAACAGATCATTGTCGTTGATTGTGGGAGAAACGAGAACTATAGATCTTCCCAAGCAAGTTCGTGGTTCGGGGTTCAGAAAAGAGTGTTAGAACTGTTACAAAAATAGCCAAATCCGAAGCTGAAGCCCGAAGCGCCCTTCAAAGTTAAGCCTCGGGTCACAGCCTGAGGTCACATGAAAAGACAGACCTGTGTAATTCATTCCAGGGGCTACTGAAGCCCCAAAAGAGCTAATTTAGCTCAAGATATTAAAATCCTTGACTGGGAGGTCGCGTAGCCCCGAAGGAGAGTAGGGGGGTCTGCATCAAGTTGTATCGGAGTCTGAAATTGTTTTCAGGTAGTGAAAAAGAGCTCAAAGTTGTACTCTGTGTGTGAGAAACAATCAACACAATGCCACCAAGGATACATGTGGAGCCACCTTTAGCCAATCGTGCTGTAGAAAGAGAAATGAGAGAGATTCGTGAAAGATTACAGGTGATGGAGGCATCGAAGAGGAGGGAACCTAATGCTGGGGACATCAGTGATGCAAAAAGTGAAGAAATAAAAATCAAAGAATCTGCAGGGGAAAATGTTTCTGAGGAATGCTTGCTAAGAGCAGTTGTTAAATTGAGAGGTAGAGAAAAAATAGAGATCCCAATGTATGAAGGCAACTTGGATGCTAAAGAATTGCTGGATTGGATAAGATCCATGGAAAAATATTTTGACTATGAAGATGTTGATGAGGAAAAAAAAGTGAGACATGCTGTCACCAGACTGAAAGGACATGGATCACTGTGGTGGGATGAACTGCAGGATGAAAGGAGAAGCAAAGGAAAACATAAGATAAAGAATTGGGACAGAATGGTAGCTAAGATAAAGGCTAAATTCATGCTAAAAGATTATCAGATAAATCTGTTTAGGAAGTTGCAGAACCTGAGACCGAAGGGTGTGATAGTGAAAGAGTACACGGAGGAGTTCTACAAGCTGAATACCAGGACTGTATAGTGAGAGAAGGATGAGGAAAAAGTTTCCAGGTATATAAATGGCCCGAGGTATGAAATCTAGGATGAGATCAACATGATGTCAGTGAGGACAGTAGAGGATGCTTATCAGATTTCTTTGAAGGCATAGGAGAAGTTGGCCAGGAAACAGAGTCAACGAAACAGAGGCAGAAGCCCAAGAAGAGGCAATGGAGTTTCACATGATAAGGAATAGAAACCCAAAGACGAGACTGAGAAACCACACAGTCACTCAGAAAGAGGAGGAAGTTTCCGAGGAAGACAAGGTGGTGGAAGAAGTTCTTCTAGAGGAAGAGGAAGAAGTAGAGGAGGGGAAGTAAGGTGTTATGCCTGTGGAAAGACAAGACACATGTCTTGGGAATGTCCCGAGAAAAATAAAGAAGGAGGAGGTGAGGCTCACATTTTGGAAGCATAGAAAAGGGATGTTGAAGCAGAGGGTGCATAGGATGGAAAATCCCTGATGTTGAGGAAGGTTCTCTTAAAACCAGAGCTAGAAATTGAAAATCCATTATAGAGGAACAATCTATTCATGACATCTTGCAAGACTAAAAACATAGTATGCAAGGTGATAATTGATAGTGGGAGCATTGGTAACTTAGTATCCACAGAGATGGTGGAGAAATTGAAGCTGTAGACAACTACACATCGAAATCCATATAAAGTCTCATGGTTGCAGAAAGGACACCAGGTAATGGTGACTAAACAATGCCTCATTGAATTTAAGATAGGAGGATATAGAGATGAAATTCTGTGTGATTGATGTATGTCATGTTTTGTTGGGAACACCATGGAAGTTTGACAAAAATGTCATTCATGATGGTAGAAAAAACCCTTACACCTTGGAGAAGAATGGTAGGACACACATGTTGCTTCCAATAGAGGAGAAGAAAGTAAAAGAAGAAGCCAACACAAGCATACTTCTCATGAGTGGGAAAGAACTCCTGAGTGAAATCAAGAAGGAACAAGAGATGCAGTTTGATATGGTGAAGAAACCCATAGTTGTCCTTACAAGTATTTTAATGGATGATTTTCCTAAAAAAGTTCAAGAGCTGTTGGAGAATTTTGTTGACATAGTAGTGGATGAGTTTCCTATCTCATTGCCAGCCATCAGAAGTATCTGCCATCATATTGATTTGATACCAGGAGCAAGTCTTCCAAACAAAGAAGCATACAGATTGACACTTCAAGAGAATGAGGAGGTAAAGAACCAAGTCCAGGAATTGCTAGACAAGGTTTTGGTAACAAAAAGTTTGAGTCCATGCGCAATACCAAATGTGTTGGGTCCAAAGAAGCATGGAGGATGGAGAGTGTGTATAGACTTGAGATCCATAAACAAGATCACCATCAGGTATAGATTTCCTTTTCCAAGAATGGATGACTTAATGGATTGTTTAAGTGGAGCAAATTTATTTTCTAAAATAGATTTGAAAAGTGGATATCACCAGATAAAAATGAGAGAAGGTGATGAGTGGAAAACAACCTTCAAGACAAATGAAGGGTTGGATGAGTGGCTTGTTATGCCATTTGGCTTAAAAAATGCCTCAAGTAATTTTATGAGGTTGATGAATGAAATATTGAAATATTTCATTGGCAAGTTTGTAGTTGTATATCTGGATGATATACTAGTATTTAGAAAGAGTAAAGAGGATCATCTGAGACATTTGACATTAGTGATGAGGAGACTTCAACAATATAAGTTGTTGATAAATCTGAAGAAGTTCTCTTTTATGAAGACATAACTCATTTAATTGGGTTTTGTGATCTCTTCAAATGAATTGAAGATGGATCCAAAGAAGGTGAAAGTAGTCAAAGAATGACCATCACCAAGGAGTATGTTTGAAGTAAGAATCTTCCATGAATTAGCGAGTTTCTACAGAAAGTTCATTAGAAATTTCAGTGGAATTTTTCCACCAATGATGGATATAGTGAAGAAGAGGCAAACGTATTTTAAATGGATAGAGGAGGCCGAGAGGAGCTTCAATATATTGAAGGAGAATATAACAGAACGACCAATTCTGGTCTTACCAAATTTTGGAAAGACATTTAAAGTGAGATGTGATGCAAGTGGAGTTGCACTTGGAGAAGTATTGAGCTAGGATAATAAAACAGTTACAGATTTCAGTGAGAAGCTAAATGACACTAACAAAAAGTACTCCACACATGATAAAGAATTTTATGCCATAATTCAAGCCTTGAATAAATGGAGGCACTACCTTGTTCCAAAGGAATTTTTCTTGTACAATGATAACCAAGCTTTACAATTCATAACCAGACAGGGCAACATGCTAAGTGGATAGAATTTATGAAAAATTTCACTTTTGTCATTAAACATATTTCTGGTAATGCTAACAAAGTTGCAGATGCATTGAGCAGGAGATGTCTGATTCTGCAGGAGTTTTCGGTCAAGACCTTGGGGTTTGAACACCTTAAGGATATGTATTATGATGATCTAGATTTCAAGGAAGCATATGAAGCATGTGGAAATCCTATGCTGAGAGACATGAGCCAGTGGACAAAGTATATGATTCAAGAGGGATTGTTGTTCAAGGGAAATCGGTTGTGCATACCAAAATGCTCAATGAGGGATAACCTTTTGAAGGAAAATCATAGTGGAGGATTGGATAGACATTTTGGCCATGATAAAACATTTGCATAGTTGAGTAGTGCATATTACTGGCCAGGTATGAGGATAGAAGTGATAAAGTTTGTAAACAGATGTAGAATCTGCCAACATGCAAAAGGAAAAAGATAGAACACTGGATTGTATCAACCATTTCCAATACTAGAGAGGCCTTTGGATGCAATAAGCATGGATTTTGTGGTGGGAATGCCAAGGACACAAAGAGGATGTGATTCCATATTTGTGGTGGTGGATAGATGTTAAAAAATGGCACTCTTTATTCCATGCCAAAAGACCAGTGATGCAACACATGTTGCAAATTTATTTTTCAAGGAAGTTGTTCGACTTCATGGATTACCCAAAAGTATTGTCTCAAACAGAGATACCAAATTCATTGGTATTTTCTGGAGAACCCCGTGGAAGAAGTTGGGGACATATTTCTTCTTTATCTCAGCTTATCACCCCCAGACAGATGGACAGAATGAGGTGGTGAACAAAAGTTTGGGAAACTTATTGAGGAGTCTAGTCACTGAGCATCATAGTCAGTGCGATCAATGCCACAAGGAGAATTTGAATACAATGACTCACCAAATAGGAGCACTGGGAAGATCCCATTCCAAATACTGTATGGAATGCAACCAAGAGGAGTAGCTGAGTTGAGAGACGTGGAACAAAATGAGATCATAAGCATTGGAGTAGAAGATTTTGTTGTAGAAATGCATAAGCTCCATAGCCAGATCAGAGAGCAGTTGCAGAACTCCAGCCAAGAGTGCAATCATAGAGTTGATCAACATCGCAGAGAACTTCAATTTGAAGTAGAAGATCAGGTTTTGGCACATCTCAAGAAACAAAGGTTTCCAAGGGGAACATATAACAAGTTGAAGATGAAGAATATAGTGCCATGTAATATCTTAAGGAAGTTTGATGCAAATTCCTATGAGATTGAGCTGCCAGATGATGTGGGTATATCGCCCATATTCAACATATTAAACATGTATCCTTACAGGGAGGACGATAAAGAGATATTAGAAGATTAAGAGAAGATTCAATGGGAAAAGCAAATGCTTGTAGCAGAAAATCCACTGATGGGGAATATCATTGATCATAGGATTGACAAGAATACCAGGAGGAAAACCTATTTTGAATATTTGGTCAAGTGGAAGGGACATCCGATAGAACATGCCAGTTGGGTAAATGAAGTTGATATCTAGAAGCATGGGTAGGAGCTCATGGACAAGAGTCCATGAATTTTCATCTAGGGGAGTATGATGCAAGAGCATCATCAGCAAGCACATGTGGAGAGACAACTCAGTGCCTTAGCACGCCTTTGAATCATTTCAGAATCTTAACCGTTGGCGTTTCCTACAAATATTTTTTGAACTGAATGAAAAAATGAAGAAGATCAAATGCTTGGGAGCCGAATGATCATGAGTGATTTGGGAGTTTCACTCATATACTTTAATGTAACCCAAATTAAGTAGCAGTTATTTTTTTCTCGAGTAGACGATTAGTCAGGGGAAACCCTAAGAGCCCTCTAGGATAAATAAAGGTTTTGTATGCTCGAATGAGGATGCTGCAAATTAGTAGGAGATTGCTATGATTTAGTTGTTGCTGAGTTTTTTTTAGTTCTTATTTTATCATAGCTGTATCCATTTACATTTGAATGAATATAACAAAGGAAAGTTGATCCAAATGCATGGTGTTGCTATTGTTTACAGTTCTCTGATATTTTTTATTTTCATGAATGAATGAGTTATGATGTTGAATGTGTGATGTGATGAAGTATCGTGGTAAGTTTCAAATCATTTCTCTTCGTTGAGTTCATGCAAGGTGTGCATATTGTCCGCAAGGAGTGTGTTGACGGAGTCTGTTTCGACTCAAAATCATAGAAGAGATAGCGTGAAACTTCCATTTGCGCCTGCAAGAAGATAATTCTTGCATAAGAATCTGCTGTAAGGATTGCACAAATCCAAAGTTTGACTAAGTGTCGAAGTAATCCCTCTGAGGAGTCAAAGGGTTTGAGAGATAAAGCTCAAGAGATATAGCGAAAATAAATATTCAAAGGGACTGAAGCCCTGAAGGTTTAACGAGTTAACGATCGAGATCCCTTAGAGAGGAAGAGAAATCATTCCAGACCGTGAGATCTGGGAGAATTTGCGCGGTGGTTAGCCCTGAGTTCCTTCAGAAGTTCGTGAATCAGAGGATTTAGAGCGTAGAAGGGTGAAAATCGTCGAAGGCCGATCTAGCAGTGAATATTGCAGCCATAGATCCAAAGGAGGATACGTGTCAGTGTATCGCTCGTTTCAGAGAAGAAACTATCTGGAAGGAAGGGGTAGCGCAACATCAAATTTTTCAAAACCTGAAGAGAAGACCATCATTCATTTTGGAGGAGAATCTATCCGGGAGGATAAGTTTTTTGACATTTCAATGTCAGAAGATACAAGGAGTTGTGTCATGTAGACGACCAACATAAATCTTCGAAGCCAAAAGGATTGATCTGGATCGTCCGTTAGATCAAAGTCTGTGGACCTTCGATCTAAGACTCAATGAAGGTGATTTTTGGCGAACCGAGGAGATTGTAGAAAAACAGTGCAATAATAAAATCACCGAAACTTGAAGATAAAATCTAGGCGCCGATCGAGCCGCTTAGTGTTCGGCAACTGGCGAAAGTTGTGTTAATAGGTAAGAGGGATAGAAAAGTTCCAAAGTCCCGAGTCTGAACGGATCACTGTCATTGGTTGTAGGAGAAACGAGAACCATAGATTTTCCCAGGGGATTTCACAGTTTGGGGTCCAAAGAAGAGTGTTACAGCTGTTACAAAAATAACTGAAGCTGAAGCCCAAAGCGCCCTTCAAAGTTAAGCCCTGGGTCACAGCCCGAGGTCACATGCAAAGAGGGACCTGTGTAATTCGGTCTAGGGGCTACTGAAGGCTTGAAAGAGCTAATTTAGGTCAAGATATTAAAATCCTTGACCGGGAGGTCACGCAATCCTGAAGGAGAGTAGGGGGTCTGCATCACTCCGCAATCCTTTTTTTCTAACAATATTTAGATAAATGAAAGATGTTGTCAAACATGAATTCCTACCAAGTAAGGAAAAACCATAGAAAATAGAGTTTGAGTCAAAGGACGATGAATCATGCTCTATAGAAGAACATGACTAATAATAAGAAGATCCTCATACTCCAGTATTGTAGAGATCGGTGCAGGAAAAATACTACCGAAAATGTATACTCTACCTGATTTTCATTCAAATTTTTCTTTGTTTATTACTATTGATGATCGCGGAACTATTAGGGAGGAAGTGGATTTAGAGGATGGAAAACTCTAGAAAAAGGCCATGGTTGAAGAGATGATAGCCTTGGATAAGAATGACGCTTGGGATCTAGTGGAATTGCTGACTGGAAGAAATCCCATTGGCAACAAATGCGTATTTAAAAATAAGTTGAATGCAAAAGGAAAAGTGGAGAAATACAAAGCTCAGTTAGTAGCAAAGGGTTATTCCCAGGTTGAGGGAATTGGTTTTGGTGAGCTTTTTACTTATGTTTCCGAGTTAACCTCTATCATATTTTTGTTATCTATTGTTGCTGCGTTTAATTTTGAAGTAGAATAGATGGACGTGATGACAACATTCCTACATGGGGATCTGGAAGAAGAAATCTACATGAAACAACTAGAAGGCTTTGCTATATGAAGGGAGAAAAGGAGATGGAATGCAAGCTGAAAAAGTCCTTGTATGGTTTGAAACAATCACCAAGGATGTGGTATAAAAAATTTGATACTTATATGTTGGGACTTGGCTTCACAAGAAGCATAGAGGATCACAATGTGTATTTTAGATTAATTGGTGATCATTTGATTTATTTGGTCTTGTATGTGGATACCATGTTGCTAATAGGACACAATAAGCACATTATCCAGGATGTGAAAACTTAGTTGTCCTATAAATTTGACATGAAGTATCTTGGTGCTGCAAATTTCATTTTGGGCATGGAAATTAAAAGAGATCGAAAAAACAAGAAACTCTAGTTAAATCATAGAAAATATGTTGAGACAATATTGCAGAGGTTTAATATGCATGAATGTAAACCAGTCAGGGTCCCTATTCATGTAGATGTAAAGTTATCTACGGATCAGTGTCCCAAGACACATAAAGAAGAGGAAGACGTGTCTCATGTTCCATATGTGAGTGTGGCTAGAAGTTTGATGTATGCAATGGTTTGTACTAGAAGGGACATTTCACATGTAGTGGGAGTTTTGAGTAGGTATATGTGAAAACCAGGGAAGGAGCATTGGACAACAATAAAGAGGGATTTCAAGTATTTGTGTGGAAATACTAGTTATGGATTGTGCTACCAAGGAAGACCAATATTGGATAGAGTGTTGGAAATACATGGATTTGTAGATGCAGTCTGCGCTAGAGATTTGGATCGTAGAAGATCTACAAGTGGGTATGTGTTTAACCTTTTTGGAGGAGCAACCAGTTAGATGAGAAAAAGATAGTTTGTAGTGGTACTCTCAATTACAAAAGCTGAATACATGGCAACCACTCATGCAAGAAAGGAAGAAGTATGGTTACAAAGATTGTGTTCAGATATTGGGTTGGTACAACAATATGTAAGGATAAATTGTGACAGTGAGAGTGCAATTTTTCTAGCGAAGAACCAGACTTATCATTCAAAGATAAAACATATTGATGTTCAATATCACTTTGTGAGAGACATGGTTGAAGGAAAGAAGGTGTTGCTGATGAAGGTGGAAACTTTGAGCAATGTTGCAGATTCATTAACAAAATCTGTGAGTACAGAGAAGTTCTCTTGGTGTAGAGGATCTATGGGGATTGCTGCCCTGTATTGTTGACTATGTAGCCTTGTAACCCCTTGTATGCAAAGAAAAAAACAAGTGGGAGAATGTTGGGTATGTGTTATATTATTTGCATTGTTACAATTAATGCAATGGTTATATTATTTTCATGTTGGGTAACAGGGGGGTGGAGCGCCCCCTTTCTCGAAGGGTCCCAGGGGGGCAGGAGCCCCTGATTTTTTACTTTTGTTTTTGGGTGGTTTTTCGACACATGGTTTTCTATTTACCGTTAAGGAATTAGGGTTGTTGACTAATCCAGGTTATTGGATTAGGGTTTTGGATGCTACGAGATCCTATATGTGTATTGTATTGTAAACAATGTATGTGATGATGAATATAGAAGATGTTGGTTTTCCCGATTTGGGTTTCCAGAGGAAAAATATATGTGTAATGTGTGCATTTGCCATGGTATTTTTCTGTTCTTTTATTGAAAATTTGTTTTCATTAAATAATTGTACAAGGTTAAAATATACAATCATCATTGACATAAAATCAAATTAAAAATAATAATTTATTAATCTTTATTAATTATCATCATCGACATAAAATCAAATTAAAAAAAATTGAAAGTTAAATATAAAAAGATAGTTTTTAACTCTTGTGCATAAAAATGTGACAAAGAAACACTTGATAATGGAGAAGATTCGAATATTAACCTCAACAAATTCAACTTTTATTTTATTATATATATATATATATTAGTTTTATAATTCATACATTATTAAAATAATAAAAAACAAAAATATTTTTAAAATAATTAAATAATATATTTTTTAAAAACTGGAAAATGTTATATTAAAAAAAACTATAAAATAACTAAACAACAAGTATAAAAAAGTATTGGTGTGAAGTTTCATAGAAAATTAATAGCTTTAATAAGTGACATAAGAGAGTTTGTGAGTCCCAGGTATTATTTCCAAAACACAAGAGAGTAGATTTTATTAGTAATTACAAGTTGTTTGGATTTCAATTAATTGGCAATGTTACACCAGATCACATTTATTGATGTCATATTTCCCAAGATCATAGTTCCCGAGATCAAACTTCATGAGGTAAAATATCTTGAGGTCATAGTTCTTGAGATATTAGTTCAGGATGTCAATTTCTTGAGGTCATAGTTATTGAGGTCAAAGTTCTTAAGGTCATAGTTCCTTAGGTCAAAATTCCCTAGGTTATAGTTCTTGAGGTCAAAGTTTCTGAGGTTATAGTTCCTGAGGTCATATTTCTTGAAGTCAAAGTTCCTCACATCAAATTTTCTGAGGTCATATTTCTTGAGGTCAAAGTTCCTGATTTCATAGTTCTTGAGGTCATAATTCTTGAGTTAAAATCTCCCGGGGTAAAAGTTCTTAGGGTCAAAGTTCCCAAGATCATAGTTCTTGAGGTCAAAGTTATTGAAGTCAAATTTTTCAAGGTCAGAGTCCCTGAAGTCATAGTTCCTGAGGTCAAAGTTACTTAAGTCATATTTCCCAAGTTCAAAGTTCCTCAATTCATAGTTCCTGAGGTCAAAGTTCTTGAGGTAAAATTTCTTGAGGTCACAGTTCCTGAGGTCAGAGTTCTTCGGGTAAAATTTCCTTGAGTCATAGTTCCTGGCGTTATATTTCCTAAGGTCAAAGTTCCCGAGGTCAAAGTTCCTAAGGTCAAATATGAACTAAGGAACTTTGATCTTAGAGTTATTACCTCAGGAAATATGACCTCAAGAAATTTGATCTCAGAAACCATGACTTGAGGAACTTTAACATGAGGAACTATGACCTCAATAATTTGACCTTGGGAACTATGAAATCATGAAATTTGACCTCAGGAATGATGACCTCAAATTTTTTTACATTGAACATGGGATTGACCTATATTAGGTAGTTGTTATGCCAAATAAGGTATTGTATGAGACTTCATTGTTAGAAAATGAAGACATTAAGATGTATATTTAGGAGTTGTTGAATAAAGGGAACATTGACCCCAAGCCATTAGCTTATGATTTTTCCATTGTTTTAGTATCAAAGACAAATTACATATGGAGAATGTGCATGCACTATTGACTTCTTAATTTTTTAATCACCATTAAAGGTTAGTATCTATTGTAACATATTAATGTTATGACCCTGATGTGATATATGTGTGATCAAATGTAGATGTATATAACATATTAGATTAGTAGTGAACCTACATGAATTATACCTCATTAGAATCATAACATTAGTCCTAGGTGTGAGATTCAATTAAGTTCATATAAGGTTCATTCCAAACATCCTTTACTCTACCTTTTAGTCTCATCAATGTTTGGCTTTATTTTTCCTTCACCTACCTTAATTCACACAACTTAGTCTCTTTTCGTAAATGCACATATATTGAAGCCACTGTCCATAAATACACATATATGGAAGCACTTCCATATATGCGACTTCCCTATATGTGTATTTATGGAAAAAAACTTCTATATATGTGCATATACAGAAGCCAGATTCCATAAATGAACATATATGGAAGCACTTCTAATATGCATATATATGAAATCCACCTTATGCAACTGCACACACATAATCCAACTCCTGTAAATGTGCATATATGAATGTTGGCTTCTATATATGTGTATATATCAAAGGACCTCCATAAATACACATTCATGGAAGTTGACCTATGTATCTGCGACTTTCATATATATGCATAAACAAAAGTGGTCGCCTTCCATATAATGCACATATATGGTAGTGACTTTCATATTTTCACATTTACATAATCCAACTTCCATATATGTGCATTTATGAAAGCTGGCTTCCATATATGTACATTTACCGAAGGTGGCTTCTTTATATGTGCACATGTAGAGGTGCTTTTGTACATGTGCATTTATGGAAGTCGACTTCCATAAATGCATATATACAAAAGTCGGCTTCTGTAAATGTACATATACAAAAACCATCTTCCATAAATGCATATATACGAAAGTCTCATATATGAACGCAAGATTCCTTAAATGCGCATTTATGGAAGCACTTCCATACATGCACATATATGAAATATGGCTTCCATAATGCACATATACATAATCACTTTCGTATATGTGCATTTACAGAATCCACGTTATGTAAATGCACATATATGGAAGCACTTCAATAGATGCATATATACATAATCCACCTTCTATAAATGCACATATACAAAAAATCACTTCTATAAATGCACATATATGGAAGACGGCTTCCATATATGTGCATATATGGAAGGAGATTTCCATATATGAATATATATGGAAGACAACTTATGTATATGTGACTTCCATATATACGCATATACGAAAGCCACATATACACAAGTCAACTTTTGTAAATGCGCATTTACAAAATCACTTCCATATATGTGCATATATAGAACATGACTTTCGTATATGTGTATTTATGAAATACAACTTCCATTTATTCACATTTATGGAAGTTGAATTCCGTATATGTGCATAAACAAAAGCATCGTTCCTTAAATATGCATGTATGAAAGTTGACTTCCGTAAATGCACATATACAAAAACACTTCCACATATGCACATTTATGGAAGCCATCTTATGTAAATGCACATTTATAGAAGCCACCTTCCATAAAGGCACACATACAAATGCACATCTATATATGCACTTCCGTATATGCACATATACAAAAGCATTCATCTATAACTTCACATACAGGGAAGCCAACTTCTGTAAATGTGCATATATGGAAACTGGCTTTCATAAATGTGCATATATGAAAGTTGGCTTATGTATATGTGCATATATGGAAGCGCTTCTGTAAATGCAAATTTGGAGAAACCAATTTCTGTATATACACGTATATGAAATTGGTCAACTTCTGTATATGCACATATACAAAAGTTGGCTTCCATAATTGCACATATATAGAATTCCTTCTATATATGTGCATTTACTGAATCCACCTTCTGTAAATGCATATATAAGTAATCACTTTTGTATATGTGCATATACAAAAGCATACTTCCGCAAGTGCACATATACGAAAGCCAAATTCCATAAATGTGCATATATCGAAGTTGGCTTCCAAACCACTAGCTCCATGACTACTACCATCACCACTATCTCCTGTACCAGACACCCCATCACCCCTCACTAGTACATATTGTAAAAATTCCGACGTTTTATTTGCGGCGTTATGGACAAAATTGTCCATATTGTCGCAAAATAGAGGAAATTTATAAAAAAAAAAATTCATGTTGCCCGATAATGTCGCTCTTGCCACATTGACGTCTCTCTTGCCACGTTAATGTCGGTCTTGCCACGTTAACGTCGCTCTTGCCACGTTTTCCACTAGAGCGTCTCTCTTGCCACGTTTTCCATTGGGACATCTCTCTTGCCACGTTTGTGAAGATGTATGTCTCTCTTGCCACGTTAACGTCGGTCTTGCCACGTTAATGTCGCTCTTGCCACGTTTTCCACTAGAACGTCTCTCTTGCCACGTTTGTGAAAATGTATGTCGCAATTGCGATGTTTTGGAAACTAGGTTTTCCCCTCCAACGGTCACCTTAGTATGTTCACCAAGTCAAAATACCAATGGTCACTTAGGACTTTTTT
>JZKD02S1697824.1:75894-90472 GCA_000966675.3 Picea glauca
CTCCTGTTCTGCATCATTTGGCTGAATTCAAAGACCATCCTTATGAATAAATTGTTGTCATAAATGATGATGAAGCTTTGAACTTAAATGAAATGGAGATGCAATCTCCCACTTGACTTGAGAGTGAAAGGCGAGATAGCATGGATGTTGAAGTGACTGAAGCTAAAGTGTGCACTGAAGGTTGCAAACAAGTTTTGTCTTTTCATTGTCGTAAATTTAATTTTGAAGAAAATGTTAATGAAGCAGGAAGAAATTTCCATGTATGCTGTCACTAGCTGACACCTATATGACTTACTCCTCCTTTGGGCTTGGAATGATTATTAGGTCTTGATATTGATATTGTATTTTTTTTTAAATACCTACACAAAGGTGGCAATTGCGACGTCTTTCACTCTCTTCCCGTTGCTATTGCCACGTCCAAGACGTCTCTCTTTCCACCTCCAAGATTGTTGCTCCCATAACAACCACGTCGGAGCTAGTAACTCCTAGCCATCACTGTTGCTACCTGATGGGCGTCGTTCTTGCGACGTCCAAGAGTGTCGCTCCCATATCAACCACGTCGGAGCTAATACCTTGTCTCATCGGTCTTGCCACCTTCAGAACGTCTCTCTTGCCACCTTTGAAACATCTCTTTTTCCACCTTTGAAACACTTCTCTTGCCACATCTGAAACATCTCACTTGCCATGTTTGAAATGTCGGTCTTGCCACCTTTGAAGCGTCTCTCTTGCCACATATGAAATGTCTCACTTGCCACGTTTGCAACGTCTCACTTGCCACGTTTGCAATGTCTCACTTGCCACGTTTGAAACGTCAGTCTTGCCACGTTTGCAACGTCTCTCTTGCCACGTTTGAAACATTGGTCTTGCCACATTTGCAACGTCTGTCTTGCCACGTTTGAAATGTCGCAATATAGACGAAAACTAGGTCATTGGAAAAACAACGTCACATGAAACGAAATTTGAGGGGGCCTGAGGTTTGTCGGTCTTCCGACAATAGAAAGTGGCAATTGCGTCGAATGCGCCGTCAGAATTTGACCCAAATGCAGTAGTGCCTATAACCATATTCATAGCATATACATAATTCATCTTCCATATATGTGCATATACAAAATCCGTTTTCCATATATGTGCATTTAATAAAGTTGGCTTTTGCATATGCTTTTATGGAAGGTAGATTCCATATATACACATTTACAGAAGGTGGCTTCTGTAAATATGCATATAGGTGAGATGATCAATTCTATATATGTGCATAAATGGAATCTGCATATACACAAGTTGACTTCTGTAAATGCGCATTTACAGAAGCACTTGCATATATGCGCATATACAGAAGATGACTTTCGTATATGCACATTTATGGAATCCAAATTCCATATATGCGCATCTAGAAAGACAACTTTCATATATGCGCATTTACGTAAGTCAGCTTCCATATATGCACATTTATGGAAGTTGGCTTCTGTATATGCACATTTATAGAAGGAAGCTTCTGTATATGTGTATAATTGGAACTTGGCTTCTGTATATGCGCATATACAAAAGTTGGCTTTTGTTTATGTGCATATATGGAAGTCGGATTCTATAAATGCACATATACATAAGCACTTTCGTATATGCACATTTATGGAAGCCACCTTCCATAAATGTGCATATATGGAATCACTTCCATATATTCACATATACAAAAGCCTCCTTCCATAAATGAACATATATGAAAGCCCACTTCTGTAAATGTGCATATACGGAAGTCAGCTTTCGTATGTGTACATATACAGAAGTCAACTTCCATAAATGCGGATATATGGAAGACAATTTTCATATATGAATATATATGAAATATTACTTCGGTATATATGGATTCCTTATATGTGCATATAAAAAATCCACATATACATAAGTCATCTTCCATAAATGTGCATCTCCGAAAGAAGTTTCATATATGTGCATATACAAAACATGACTTCTGTATATGCGCATTTACGAAAGCCAACTTCCGTATATGCACATTTATGGAAGTTGACTTCCGTATATGCGCATAAATTTTTTTTGTCTTCCTTAAATATGCATATATTAAAGTATGATTCCTTAAATGCACCTATACATAAGCACTTCCATATATGCACATTTATAGAATCCACCTTCCATAAATGTGCATTTATGAAAGACACCTTCTGTAAATACACATATACAGAAGCACATCTGTATATGCACATATACGAAAGCCTCATTCCATAAATTCACATATAAGGAAGCCAACTTCCTTAAATGCGCATGTATGGAAACTGGCTTTCAAATATGTACAAATACGAAAATCGGACTTTGTTTATGCACATATATGGAAGCGCTTCCGTAAATGTTAATTTACAAAAGTCGACTTATATATATGTGGATTTTGTATATACAAATATATGGATTTGGTTAGCTTCTGTATATGTGCATATATAGAAGTCGAATTCTGTAAATACACATATACAAAAGGACTTCTGTATATGCACATTTAAGGAGGTCACCTTCCCTAAATGTGTATATATGTAAGCACTTTCATATATGCGCATACACAGAAGTCGATTTTTGTAAATGCACATATACATAAGCCAACTTCCCTAAATGCACATATATGGAAGCCAACTTCCAAACCACTAGCCCCATGACTACCACCACCACTACTATCTCTTGTATCAAACACCCTATCACCATTGTAACCATCATGGATCGACATCAAAATAACTCATAAAAATACCCTCCAATGCATTAAATTGCAGGTGAAAGTAGAATCTAGTTAGATAGCTTTTCAAAGTACAAAATTACAAGTTCACAATATTTTCAAATTTTAACTAAATGGATCAAATCCCCTAGGTTGAGTCTATGGTAAACAATGTATATGGGATTTGAGTTTGTGTATATGGCATTTGAGTTTGCATGGAAGATCCTAGGATTGTCAATGGGGCCTCATCAAAATGTTGATGAAGTGACATTACATCCCACTCATGTGACCACATCACTATGGCATCAACACTCCCCTGTACTTGGACCTTTTTGTGACAAAATTACATGCAAACAATCAAATTAATAAATAAATCCTATAATCAATATTTCAAAAACTGAGTTATAATTGTCATATGGTTGAAGTGATTCAAAATTTGTAGCTCATAAAATAGGCATTGAAGTTGAGTAATTATGTTTGTAGTGGGTATATGTGGAGATTCAAGTTTAGTTATGGGTTCATTCTTTGCTGGGGATGGAGGACCATTGACAACATCCTTTCCTTTACCCTGTACAATTTGAATGAGAGACATGAACAAAGTTATGATGAAATAATCAGAATTTAACCATGTACTTCTAGAAATCAACGATATACTGATTGGATCTCTTCCATCTTCCATGGGTGAATGAGAAATTAACTCTTGAATGGAGTACAACTCATATAGTGATGTCTATATGTGCATGTAAGAAAGACAAAATAATATTACTTAATGGATTGATTCTACATGTATTAAAAAATGTTCAATTGATGACTAATAAAGATAATTTAAGCATAATAAAAGTGTACAAAATCATACCTCAGCCCTACAAGTTGGCTTACATATCTCATGCAATTGAAAATATGCATAAAATGCATTGATATCATACTACAATAACTAATTGGGGTACAAAAACTCAAGTGCACTATTGGCCACAAAATTCAAATCAAGCTTTATAGAAACATGTGGTAGCCTGGGTCTCTCACTAGCTTAAGGGACTAAGATACTACCTAATCAAGTGTGCATGGTGTCTGGGTAAAATCATGAAGATGGGTGTCTATTTTGCTTGTTTTATGAGAAAAAAAACTATATTTTCACAAGTTCTTCAACTTCCGGTATACAAAAGTATTTTTTATTTATTTAGAATTTCACTTTACATTAAAAAAAAAACTCATGAATAGTTTTGTTAGCTTTCCAGTGACTATTTTTCAATTTTTTTTATTGAGATTTGATACGTCAATTTGACAATTGTTTAACAGTATGTTCCTTAACATGAAATGAATGATAATGAGTTATTTCCCCTCCCAACAATGTATCTATTATTAAAAATTTGTTTTTGACAAATGAAATATACTGCAACAATCTACATAGACTCTATTTTATTATGACTATAATTTTGAATCTAATGGATGAATATTATAATTTCTAGAATTTTTTGAAGTTGACAAAGATGAAAACGTTGCAAATTTTAAACACATGTTTCCCCCCACCTTATATATATATATATATATATATATATATATATATATATATATATATATATATATATATATGCACACTTAAAAGTAAAATCTAAAAATACCTTTTTGAAAAGAACAATTTAAATATTCTGAATATAATTTTTTCTAAATTTTTCACTGTGTATTTTTAAAGATATAGATATTTCATTTCACTGAATCATAATGTCAGTTGAAAATATTATGCAGTGATGTTTTTAAAAAATAAAATAAAATTAGATAAAATAATGAAAATGAAAACAAATTATATCCATTGAAAGTCGATTCAATTTTGCAAATGCTGGTATCAATTTCGAAACTAAATTCCGAGTATTTGCAGGAGTCCACAACCTCCAAAGTTCAGGTAAGCTGGAGGGAATTCTTAGGTTTCTGCAAACAATCCTATTTGTTTTTTTTGATCCGAAACATGTAATTCTAATGGAATCTGTTAAAATAAACAATTTCCTAGCTTTTCGACCTAAACAACCTTGTTTTGGCCGGAAGGTGGGTGAGAGAATTCTGTCAGCTTGAAACAATGAAGAGACACATCATATCATTTCACTTCATGCCAAATATTATAAATACGCTTTCGGCCGAACACATTTAACACAATTCACTCGCTTGTTTCATGGTTTTCTAGAGCACCTAAACAAAGTTTCAAATCATCTTTTTCATTTTTTTGAACAAGGTAGTTGATGTTTTGAATGCAAAAAAAAAAGTTTATTTTTTTGAAGTTCAAGTTTTTATTGGAATAAGAATTTATATATTGAAAGCTACATGTTCACCATTTTTTCAAGGTGAAGCCTTTGTTGAACATTAAATTATTGATATTATTTTTTAATAATTTTTGTGACAATGAAGTTTTTCTGAGACTATTCTGAAATGTTGATTTTTTAAAAAACTTTTACAGATAGTTATACTCATGGGAAACAAAAGATTGCGCAAGATAAAATTTGATCGCACTCAAGATGAAACTAACCATAAAGAACAAAGGAAAAGAGCATTATTGGAGAAACGAGAACGTGAAAATATTGAAGAAAGAAATGACGATGATGTAAATATAGATTTTCAACAAGAAGAAGTCGAACCATGTATGCATGCATACATTGTCTATATTAAAAGTATAGAATTCAAATTTAAAATATTGTTTATATAATTGATTGTAATTCTGATTTGATGTTTTAAAAAAAACATAAATAGATTTTTCTCATAACGTCGATGAAGACGTTGAAATCGAAATTGTAGAAGAAGTCGAATCACCTATAGGTATGTACATAAATTTAGATAATACAAGATGAACACCTATATATAGTTTAGTGAATTTATGTTCGAGTTTTGTTTTTTAATATAAAATTTAAATTGAAATATGCAGGAGAATCTATCAACATTAATGATGAGATATTAGAAAATGTTGATACTGACAAATTTGGGAAGAAAGAAGCTAAACATTATATAAGATATCGAACTAAGAATATGTATAATGATTTTTTCAAAGATGAATCAGTAACAGTACAAGCTTAAATTTTACTCTATCTAATAAAGTCAAGAAATTTAAAAGAAGCTACATCATTATTGGGTATTCAAAAGTCGACAAAAGATACAAAGGTGAAACATAATGTCTTTGACAATATAACTAGTGTATTAAAAGCTTTTGGAAAATCTGGAAAAAAAGATGTCAGTGTTGCACGTAGAGTGATACAAACCACAGGTGTTTCATCTAGCAATATAAAATATCATTTGACATGACACATGGAAAAATACATGGGAACGTCAAGAAAAACATTGTACAAACATAAAAAAATTCAATTGCAAACAAATTCAAATGATAAACTTGATTGTTGGACAATGATTTCTAGACAACCCCACACGTAATTGTTGGTTGATAGAATCTTGTGTTTCACCACATACAAGGGATGTGTTGCGACGAAGAATAACACGAAAACAATATTAAGAACATCCAAAACATATATTTCCAATGACACAAATAGAGTTGTTCAATAATTTCAAAGAAGAGCACAAAGAAGTTAAAATTCCCATCAATACATTTGTGCAACAAAGACCATGGTTTGTTAGACCCATCATTGTTCGTGACACTTGTTGTTGTCGTTATCATGTGGAATTTGAGTTATATTACGACACTTTTCTTGATTTTGGTAAAACTTTATGGTCAAGTTCACCTCCTCCTTCCACATTCCGTGCTTTTATATCTAAAATTCTAGGTGAAAGAGAAGGTGATGAATTATTTTACCAAAACAAATGTGTTGGTGGAAAGAAATGTGATCGTTGTGGAAATCTAAGTTTGTTTCACTCAAAGTATCCTATTGATATGAATGATCAATCATTTTCTAATATAACAGTCAATTGAAAGAGACATGAATATATCAACAACACGACTCCACATTCTTCAAATGTTATTTCCAAAATGATCGATTTGAAAGTAGATAAAATCTGCATCATAGATTTTTTGAAGAAGTTTGAGGAATAAATTTATAAATACACCAAGCATTCACATAGAGATTGATTGCAAGACATACAATTCAAACAATCTTGTGAAGTGTTTCCACTAGGGACAATTTTGTCTGTAGTTGATTTTGCAGAGGATTACACATTCACCGCACAAAAAAAATATAGAGTGAATATTATCATTTTGATCAAGTCACTATATTTTTCCATGTTCTATATAGACATTCAACGAAGTCTTGATAACATAGAAAGCACCAACAACAATCAACATGTTATTAAAGAATATCACTTTTATATAAGTGATGATCGAGCATATGACACACATTATGTACAACATTGTTTTGATGAATTTTATGATTCATTGAAAGAACGCGAGATCCGATTCGATCGGCATTGGATATGGTCAGATGGGTGTGCGGGTCAGTTCAAATATTCACGATCATTCTATTGGTTATATCGTCTTCATAAGAAATCAAACTTTACACATTGTTGGATTTTTTTTTAGACTGGTCATGGAAAAGGAGAGCATGATGGTGCAGGGGCATGTGTAAAATGAGCACTTCGAAGGTATTAGATGAACCATCATGCCGATCAATTTGAATCTGCTGATCAAGTTGTTAAATGGTCCAAAATGATGCTAAGCCATGAAAATAATCCGTCAAGGTATGTGCGCAGGTGTGTCTATATATACATGTTACACATGTACACATGCTATTTTTATTCACGTGTTCAAATTTATATTATCTTCAATTATTTTCTTGAGAGATTTCAAGTTAACAAGTTCTTCTTTTGTGCAATTGTTTTTGGTATGTTGGAATCTAAGATGTAAATAGATCAATCCCATATGAAGCCAATACAATACACGGGACACAAAAAATGCATTCAATTAAAACAAAATTCTATCAAAATGTGTTTGCATTTGATAGAATAAATGAGTCTTGTTTTTGTTCAGTTTGCATAGAGGACATATAATCCATAGAGATTTGCGAAAATGAAAATGCGGAATATGTTAAAGTTTGGAGACATACCGAACTTAATATAAAAGAGAAAATGCCAGTTGAAATCTTATAGGATATGGAATCAGATGAAACTATAGTGTCAGTTGATGGCGATAGAGTTTTTGATCTTGTTAGAGAAGGTAATTTTTATGTTTAAATTTTTCAAATAACTTCTAGATGTACTTGTGTGATAATATAACACAAACTACTTGCTGTCCAACATATTTAATTATTTGCAGGAGATGTCTTTGTCGTGGTTGCACCTGTAGAAAACACTGAAAATGTGAAATATTATTTGATGTGATGCAGATAACAAAATATGAGGTTATTAAAAGATTTTGATGATAACGATTTTATATATGAAAGAGGATCCATCGTATTGAAAGGATTTTTTTTCAAGAAACCCATCAAACCATTACTCATGTTCACTTTCAAGACTACCAGTCAGATGTCATAAGTTGTCAATATAGTCATTTGGTATGTGCAATGTGCATAAAGTTAATAGAAGTTCAATCAAGAAAAAAAAAAAAGTTAGAAAATGGAAAATGTGCAAATCCGATCATGAACGAATAATTGAAGATGACATACCATTATGATTTCTTTAAACAAGTGACATGTACATTCCAAAATTTTATATTTTGCATTGAAAGTACACGTATTTATGAATATCTAGGATTCTAGAATCATTTCCAGTTTAGTTTACTTTCATGGTTGATCCAAATGGATATCGGTGGCCACCCACCTTTTCTAACTGGCTCAAAACAATTTTCTGACATTTTGGACAATTTACTATTTTTAGCAGTTTTTACTTTCGGGGCCATTTTGAGGGCCTAAATGAAGGTTTTTCGGTATCGAGCTCCTCAATGATAATTGAAGGCATAATTGAGCCCCCAAAATGAATCTCCTCGACGATACCTTTTCAACGGGCTATCACATGCCTAAAACGGAGATCGTATGCAAAAGTTACGACCCTGGGAAGTTGATGTACTAGCTTACCCAAACGGGGCCCACATGAATTTTGGTGTTTCATCTCCTAGGGTTAGGTTTTTGGATGTCTAGGGTTTTTGGCATTATTTATTATTGTAAAAAGGCCTTCAGAGCCTCATTATAACCTTATTCTTGTGAATGTGCACTGCCATCACATCTCTTCTCAGAGATAAGCCGCCACCATTCTAGCAAGCTTGTTTCCGCTGCATTTTACAGTTTCAGCTTATTTCGTTATTGAATAGATAACCAATTTTACTGTATCTCTGTTATTTTGTGTTAAGAACCTATTAATAATCGGTATTCATTTTGTTCTGCTCATAAAATCTAGATCAGTGGTATCAGAGCGGTCTGCTCCTTGTCGTCTTAATGCATGTCCCCAACGAGGTCGGAGTACAAAGAGTTGGGTCTCGAGCTTGTTTCTCTTGAGGACAGTAGATCTCACACACCTAAGTGACCTACCATGGTAGGAGAAAATAAAGATGACGGGACAAGAGATTCTTTCAAACTGTTGATTGAGGAAGCCCTCACGCAACAAAGGAATGAGATGATGGATAGTTTCACGCAAATCCTTCGACGACTACCAACAGGCGATGCATCTTCCTCGAACGGAGGCACCGCCCCCTTCAAGGTACAAATAAACTTTGATATTCCTATATTTGAAGGTCAAATAGACGCAGATGCTGTAGACAAGTGGTTGAATCTACTAGAAGGGTATTTTTCTGTTCATAAATTTTTGAATAGAGAAACGATTACTTTTGCGCTCCTCAAAGTCGTTCCCCATGTCAAAGATTGGTGGGAAACTTTCTGTGAGCAAAAGGAAACAGATGAAACCTCATTATTTTCAGTCATGACCACATGAGAATCCTTTAGGGATGCTATTAAGGAACAATACTACCTTGTCGGAAGTTATGACGATCTGTATACCAAATGGACCACACTGCGGCAAGAAAGAGACCAAGCAGTGCCAGATTTCACAAATATCTTCCATACCTTGCGCACCAAGTTGGGTATCAAAGATTCAGAGCAACATATGGTACTTAAGTAATGTGGTGCTCTGCATAGATACATCCAAACCAAAATGGAATTTCTAGACATCTCATCCTTGGGCGCGGCCTACCGATATGCTGTCAAAATCGAGTAGAAGCTCAAATAAAAGACGCGGCAATTTGGGCCTGGGAACCCCTCACAAAAAAAGCCAGGAAAGGGCGCCCAAACCCATCGAACAAAGGATAGAGAAAAGATGGACAGTATCAAGACAACCAATACAAGTCACAAGCAAAGAAGGACACTAGAAAGACGAAGAAAGATATCGGGAAGTGGTGCGACTTCCATAAGAGCCCTTGGCATAACATTGCTGGCTGTCACTCAAAGAAATCGCTGGTGGCCGAAGTGAAAGCCTCTGAATCAGATGCAGATTCTGAATCTGAGACAGAACCAGAAAGGAGAAGACAGATCTTGACGTGGAACCCAGTGACACCGTTGCTACCACCAAGATCCAGCCTGGTGAACCAGACGAGCGAGAAGAAGGAGAGCGCCTCTTCCATTCATAGATGTGGGTAAAAGGCACCCCACTGCACTTCATTGTTGACATCCGTAGCCAGAAGAACCTCATCTCAACAGAGGTCTTCAAGTGGCTGGCCCTGCCAACAACACCTCTCCCACAACCCTACACCATTGGATGGCTCCGCCAAGGAAGCGATCTCCGCGTCGGCCAACAGTGTCGACTGTCGTACAACATCAAGCCCTTCAAAGATGAGGTATTGTGTGATGTTGCTCCTCTTGAAGTTTGTGATGTTCTTTTGGGCCAACCTTATTTATGGAAACATCATGTTGTATATGAGTCTAGGCCTCGTAGTGTTATTATTACTTTGAACAGGAAATTGAACAAGATACCCGAGGCAGTCCCAACTAGTGCTATTTCCTTAATCTCTGCTAAGCAATGCAGGAATGCCATCTCTCAGAGGGGGAAGTTTGTCTTCTTCGTGATTCTCTCTCAGAATAAGCGAAAGATTGCAGCCACATCTAGGGTCTCTGCGACCGACCTCTCCACACAACAGAAGCAAGTAGATAAGTTCGTGGAAGAATACTCGGATATCTTCTCCTCATCTACATGGGTACCTCTGCACTGCCAGGTCAAGCACCCCATCAATATGACCCCTGCAACACCGCTACCCAATGGGCCAGCCTATTGCCACTCTTTGTTAGAGAATGAGGAGATCAAGAGACAGATCCAAGAACTACTCCACAATGGGCACATACGCCCTAGCTCATCACCTTGCGGGAGCCCAATCGTGCTGGTACAGAAGAAAGATGGAACTTGGCGACTCTGTATTGATTACCGGGATCTGAATAAAATCATTGTCAGAAACCGGTACCTGATTCCCTGAATCGATGACCTCCTTGATCAACTCACTGGGGCCAAATACTTCAGTAAGATTGATCTGAAGTCTGGCTACCACCAGGTCTCGATAGAACAGACATACGTATGGAAGACCGCCTTCAAGTAAAAGGAAGGACTTTTTGAATGGTTGGTCATGCCCTTTGGTTTGACAAATGCTCTAGCCACTTTCATGAGGATGATGGATGATATTTTGTGACCCACCAATACTTTTGTAGTGGTGTATCTGGATGACATTCTAATTTACAACAAGACTTGGGTGAACACTTGCAGCATATTCAACAGGTTCTGCACACCCTGCGACATCACAAGCTATACGCCAACCTGGAAAAAGTCTCCTTCGGCATGGACAGGGTCCATTACCTGGGATACATCATCGATCAACATGGCGTACATGTGGATCCAACCAAGATCCAAGTCATTCGTGACTGGCTAGCCCCAACAACACTCACTGAGCTTTGGAGCTTCTTGGGACTTGCTAATTTCTACCGCAGGTTTGTGTTGGGTTTCTCCCATATTGCATGGGCCCTCAGCCAAATAAACAGGGGTGGTGGTAAGGAGAAATTTGTGTGGGGCTGGTCCCAACAATGAGTGTTTGATGATTTGAAGCAGCGCTTGTGCTCAGCCGCAGTATTTTCACTACCAAACCTACAACATCCCTTTGAGATCGAGACAGATGCTTCAGACTATGCTGTGGGCACAGTTCTCACTCAGCACGACCACCCCGTGGCCTATCATAGTGAGACACTGTCAGATACTGTCCATAAGTACCCTACTTACGATAAATAAATGTACTCCATTGTGCAAGCATGTCTCCAGTGGAGAAATTACATTCTTGGGAAGGAGACAGTCATCCACACTGATCATAAGCCACTACAGTTCATGCAGACAGAGGGAAAATTGCAAAATGACCACCATCAAAAGTGGTCCACATACTTGTAGCAATTCCACCTCAACATCAAGTATAAAATAGGAAGCACCAATCACATCGTTGATTGCCTCAATAGACCGCCAGTCGCGGCACTCACCATGGTGTTAGACTCTTGCATCCATGAGACATCTGGATGGCCCCAACTCTATGAGACAGACCCTGACTTTGCCACCACCTACCAAATGTTGGGTGCAAATGCAGTTGTCGATAATTTCCATCTTCGGGATGGGTTGTTGTGTCGTCTGGGCCATATCTGTGTTCCATCAAGCAAGCGAGTGAAGCTGATCTAGGAAGCCCACTGCAGTCGGGTGGTAGGACACTTCAGCATCGAAAAGATAATGGAGATGCTACAGAAACATTTCTACTCGCCCAAACTTTGACAAGAGGTCGGAAAGTATATCAGGTCCTGCACTGCCTATGTTATTGACAAACTGGCCACTAAGAAACAGGGCTTGTACACCCCTCTCCCTACTCCTGACAGGCCATGGGAATCCATCTCAATGGACTACATGTCGGGCCTCCCAACCACCAAGCGGGGAAATGAATGTGTTTTTGTGGTTGTTGATCTCTTTTCTAAGATGGCGATTCTGGTTGCCTGCAAAAGGAGCATCATAGTAGAGGCCACTGCCAAGATCTTCTTTGAATGATTCTGGGTATATTTTGGAATCCCACAAACCCTTGTCTGAGATTGGGATAGTCGATTTATCAACACATTCTGGTCAAGCCTCTAGTCACTGCTGGACACCGAGCTCACCAAATCCACGACCTTCCACCCCCAGACAGATGGCCAAATCGAGGTTGTAAATCGAATGATTGTGCATATCCTTCACATGTATAATTCAAAGAACCCTCGCACATGGGATGAGAGCCTTCCTTATGTCCAACATAGATACAACCGAGCCTTGCATAGCTTAACCGACCACAACCCCTTTCAAGTGGGGTTGGGATTCCAACCATTGGGTCCCATAGATGTTGCACTTCCCCTTGCCGTCACCTCAACTGACTCATCTTCTGCTCCAACTGAAGCTAAGAAAGCCACCCGGTTCATTGAACGGATCCAGCACATCCACCAACAGGTTCAGGATATCCTACAGAAGTCCAATGACAAGTACAAACAATGCCACGATCAACATTGGGTGCCACATAAGTTTTAGGTGGGCGACAAAGTTTGGTTGCACTTGCACAAAGAATGCCTTACAGGACCCCATCGGAAGCTTTTCCCACTCCATTATGGACCGTACACTATCACCAAGGCTGTGGGGGATAATTCTTTTGAGCTCAACATTCCTCCTTTCCTTGGCCTGCACCCAGTGTTCAACGTGGATCTCCTTCACCCTTATTTCCCACCATTATTGGACACCTCAGAAGTAGCAGAACAACTGAGACCAATAGAGCTCAACCCCGATTGCATACAACAAGCATCCAATGATCATATTGTGTATAGACAAATCAAGGGCACTCGACAATAAAGGATCCAACTTTATCGAGTCGTCAAAGCATGGCAGCTCCTGCACCAAGGCAAGTGGCTCACCTGGGGCCAAATTCAACAGAAATTTCCTCATCTAATGGGGGACCTCAATGCAATGGATACCATTTCTTCCTAAGGAGGGAGGATTGATCCAGATGGATATTGATGGCCACCCACCTTTTTCAACTGGCTCAAAACAGTTTTCTGACATTTTGGACAATTTACTATTTTTAGCAGTTTTTACTTCTGGGGCCATTTTGAGGGCCTAAATGAAGGGTTTTCAGTATTGAGCTCCTCAATGATAGTTTAAGTCATGAATGAGCCCCCAAAATGAATATCCTCGAAAATACCTTTCCAACAGGCTATCACACGCCTAGAACGGAGATCGTATGCAAAAGTTACGACCTCAGGAAGTTGATGTACTAGATTACCCAAACGGGGCCCACATGACTTTTGGCGTTTCATCTCCTAGGGTTAGGTTTTTGGATGTCTAGGTTTTTTTGCATTCTTTCTTATTATAAAAAGGCCTTCAGATCCTCATTGCAATCTTCTTCTTACAAATGCACGCTGCCGTCACATCTCTTCTCAGAGATAAGCCGCCACCATTCCAACAGGCTTGTTTCCGCTGCATTTTACATTTTCAACTTATTTCGTTATTGAATAGAAAACCAGTTTTACTGTATCTCTGTTATTTTGTGTTAAGCACCTATTAATAATATGTATTCATTTTGTTCTTCTCATAAAATCTTGATCTGTGGTATCAGAGCGGTCTACTCCTTGTCGTCTTAATGCATGTCCCCAACGAGGTCGGAGTACAAAGAGTTGGGTCTCGAGCTTGTTTTTCTTGAGGACAGAAGCTCTCGCACGCCTAAGCAACCTCCCATGGAAGGAGAAAAGAAATATGATGGGACAGGAGATCCTTTCAAACTGTTGATTGAGGAATCCCTCATGCAACAGAGGAATGAGATGATGGATAGTTTCACCCAAATCCTTTGACGACTACCAACAGGCGATGCATCTTCTTCGAACGGAGGCGCCGCCCCCTTCAAGGTACAAATAAACTTTGATATTCCTATATTTGAAGGTCAAATAG
>JZKD02S1697824.1:116569-126691 GCA_000966675.3 Picea glauca
AAAAAAAAAAAAAAAACATCTATAAAACACACACACACACACACATATAAAATAAACATAAATACACAAAAATACAAAATCAAAGAAAATTACCAAACATATTTTCTTGTCCTGATGTATTCCCTACATTCTTTGGTGTTGGAGTATTAATGTGAAACCTATCTAAGAAGTCTGCATCCATATCACTATTTTGAGAACATTCTTGAGATGATCTATTCACATACTCATTTTATAATCTCCTCCTTTGACTAAATTGTCATTGGTTACTCGGAGTCTTAGTCGAAGAAGGGGTTCCTCTTCTTCCTTCATAGGATAGCCTAGAGCATTTGCGATGAATGTTTGGAGACTCCTGTCTCGACATCTCGCCTCAATATCTATCCTTTGAAAATTCATGAATATGAAAGTTCATAAATTATAGAAACATTAAATGAAAACATTAAATTTATAACACAAGCATTTAAGCATTTATAACAACTTCAAAACATCGTAGACATATATTGAAAAAACTAGAACTATATTTTTTACTAAGATGTTATATATAATAAACATGAAAATATTAAAAAAAAAAAAAATGTGACATGTAGAAGATCATCTATATCTATGTAAATAGTAGAAGGTATTTTTTAAGATAATCTATGTGTAACATGTTAAAATTTAAGGGCAAAAAAAATAGCTAACTAAAAAAAAGTTTATTTTAATTTCTAAACATAAGTTACTTAAAAACAATCATTGACAAAACATTTACTTAAAACTAAAAAAAGAAAATATTACATGATATGTTGTTGCTATCCTCTTAGATATATGCTCAGAAAAAGCTTCAAGGGATCATTGATCAAACCCTCGGGGAAGATCTCATCATGACACATGGAACAAATTGCCAAGTAGAACTTTTAGGGTAAAATATCAATAGACTAACCAACAACATACACATGTGGCACCATCAATAGAAGAGAACAAAAACATACACAGAGTGGCATTAGCAAGGAGATGAGGAGGGCGACACCAACAAAAAAATGAGGAGGGCGACACTAGCAAGGAGAACCAGAATTCCCAAACAATAACCAAGAAGAGATCTGCGGCAAGATGGAAAAGACCAAGAAGAACTATCCTAGAGGGATCGCAACCACTCAATTAATTAATTAAACAATTTTAAAAAATAATATTTTACATAAAATATTAATTGTTAAATCATAAAAATCAACAAGAAAAAAACAAGTAAAGAGAGGGGATCCAAAGTCAAGGCAACTAACTTTCTTTAGGAAGAAACAAAGAACAAAACCAAAAACCCACACAACAATTAAGGGGGGTGTAACTCAAACAAGGGTGGTTTCAAGACAAAGTCAACAGTTAAATTCTTCCAAAGTCAAGGTGGCTAACTTTCTTTAGGTAAAAGAAAAGAACAAAACCAAAAACCCACACAACAATTAAGGGGGGTGTAAGTCAAGCAAGGGTGATTTCAAGACAAAGTCAACAATTAAGTTCTTCTTTAATGGAAAAATGTCCACATGATTCTCATGATATTTGCTTATAAGATTTTATCATCCGAGCAAACAAGGAAGATCAATAATGTGATCATGCTCTTCTTAACTACTCTTAGGTCTCATGGACCATCCCGGGAGAGAACAAAATCATACATTATCTCAACTTGGTACTTAACCAAGACACAAAAAAAAACCAAAAAACCAAAAACCCACACTAATCATAGTTTTCATATTTGAATTTATGTGATGTGTGAAGTAAGTTACATTCAGATTTGCAAAGAAAGAATGAATTCTAAACAAAAGTAAAGAATGGAATTCAAATTTAAATGCACAAATAGAATCTGAAATATAATTTTTCTGCATCAAAGAGTCCATTATAGTTCATAACTAAGCTTATGATTTCCAAACTGAATGTATAAGTATTCATTGAACAGGGACTGTTTGCTACAATAATTAATTGCTAAGCCTAAATGGATTTGGTTTTCCTACAATTATTAGGTGAATCTACTTGTGCAGATTTGTGAAATCAGAAATGACAATATTTAGGACTGAAACTTCTACATCTATGAGAGAGGAACCACAACTAATGAGAGAGAGAGGTGGTAGATTTGTTATGTAAACTCTGTTGCATTTATAATGGGGCATTTGATGCATTTATTAGTGAATATTGCATGTTTTTAACATAGGAATTTACTGCACTTAGGTGTTGCAATTATAGAGGGAAGTGAGAAAAATGTGAATATGATGGGAATAATGGCACCCATAAGCTCTATTTAAATTTTATACTAGTATATATGCCTAGTTTTCAAGGTTTAGCTAGAAAAAAATGCAGGGCAGATGCTAACATTGATGAAGGTTGGTTTTCTACAATAATTGAACAAATGTCATTTTCAGTGAATATTACAGCTTGCTATATAGGAAAAGTACAGATGCTATTAATGTATACTATAGTTGTTATTAATGTGCTATACAATTGCTATTAATGTCTAGTATGGATATTATTTAGTTTATAGATATGTTTTTCTTTAATCTAAATGTTTAGTATGGTTATGCTTGTCATTTAATGAGTGATATAGATGTCATTTAACTAGCAATATGGTTGTCCTTATTGTTTTAAATTCTCTCTATTTTTGTATTCATTCTTATGTGGTGCTATGAAAAATATTCATTTCATAGAAAAAACACAATTTGGTAAACCATAATCCCTAAGTTGACTTAGTAGGCATTCATTGCATGCAACTATGTTTATATGAAGGATCCATAAAATGATGTTACAGGGGAGGGAGAGAAACTGCCTGAACACATACTAACCTATAACTACTATGTATCTTTTGAGCAGTTGTTGGGAACTTCATCCTCTAAATCTTATTATAAATTTCATTAGGGCCCTTGAGAGTCATTCTCAATTTTATCATGTGAATATCATTCATGTCAGAGCTATACGAGCATGTCCCTATACATGGACATGGCCGAATATGGCCCTGTCAAGCTTCTAAACTAGTAAAACTAACACTATAACAATTTAAAACAAAAAAATTAAAACAATTTAAAACTACAATGCTAATATTAGGAAAGTCTTGGATATCTGTTGCAGTTGTAACATGTTTTATTTTCTTCCTATCAATGGCTCATATGTAAGAACTTTCATTTGCTTGATTCAAGTTAAATGGATGCTCATCATTTTGTAATTGACTATGAAATCCTCTAACACAAGCACTTTGGGATACCTTAGAAATAAACTAGAAAAATGAAAAATCAAACATGGTAATTATGCTGTAAAATATCTTTAAACCCAGTAACTTTGCTATCATAGTGAGTAACAAGGCCATTCTCATAACTACAGTGAACATAAATAAATTTTTTAAACAAGAGACTATAAACAAGAGGTACATGGACATGGTCGAATACAACCCTGTCAACCTTCCAGTATAACAATTTAAAACAAAAAATTTAGCCATGTCCTTGTACATGGACATGGTCGTATTTGGCCCTGTCCATGGACAAGGACATGCCCGAATTCGACCCTGTCCATGTACATGGACATGGCCAAATACGACTGTACTTTGAAATATGTTGTTTTATTTTAATTTATAATGGTGAGGAGCCCATTTCAAGTTCAATATGAAAGAGAAGTAGTATATAATAATAAAATATGCTTTTATTTTAGTTTGAAATATATCAATTTTTAAAATAAATCTAATATTTTAAAAACTATTTTTTAATATTTTTATTATAAATAATTTGTATTTTAAAAAAATCATACTTTTTAAAATAATTTTTCAATGAATTTGAATTCATTAAAATTTATATATATAATTTAAACTTACTCTATCATATATTATTTTAAAAATACTATAAAAATTATTTAATATTTATATATAAATTATCAATATAAATTCATTTTCACTAAACACGTAGTTAAATTTCATTCATTTTAAAAACCAAAAGCTATAAAAAGAACGCATCACAGATTTTGACTTGCTTGCAAGCTGATGTAAGGCAATGGATTATTTTTCTCCAAAAGTTCACTTCTTATTTCTAGGAACATTTATCCTAATATATAAAAACTAAGGCTAAGGAGTTTTTTTCTCAAAAGTAGACTTGAATCCATATTTATATGCTACTTGCAATTAAACTTATATAGTTATGAATCAAATAAACTTACAGAGTTATGATTTTATCAATTCTTTTATAGAAATAAACTGATAAAAAAACACAGTGGAAAAAATAATATTTTTATAGAAGTAAACTGATAAAAAAACAATGGAAAAAAGATCAAAAACTTAATATTTATACTACTCCATATTTATATGCTACTTGCAATTAAACTTACAATTATGGATCAAACAATCTTACATGCTACTTGCAATGAGACTTACAGAGTTATGAATCAAACAAACTTATGGAGTTATGATTTTATCAATTCATTTATAGAAATAAACTGATAAAAAACACAATGGGAAAAATAATTCTTTTATAGAAGTAAACTGATAAAAAACACAGTGGCAAAAAAAATAAAAAACCTAATATGTATACTACTCCGTATTTATATGCTACTTGCAATTAAACTTACGAAGTTATGAATCAAACAATCTTACATGCTACTTGAAATTAAACTTACATAGTTACGATTTTATCAATTCTTTTATAGAAATAAAATTGTTAGAGTTATGAATCAAACAATCTTAGATGTTACTTGCAATTAAACTTACAAAGTTATGAATCAAACAAACTAACATAGTTATGATTTTATCAATTCTTTTATAGAAATAAAACTGATAAAAATCAGTCCCAAAAGATCAAAAAAATATAATATTTGTACTACTCCATATTTACATGCTTGTTGCAATTAAGCTTACAGAGTTGATTGCCCGCCTGCAGGGCTGTATGTCCATGTCCATGTATAGGGACAAGCTCGAATTTGGGACTGTCCCTGTACATGGATATATATCTTTTTCCTAAAGACTCTAGTTTCTAGTTTTAAAGGCAACTCATCCCTCTTGTTGTTAGAAAGAAAGGAATATATGTGGTAAGGAAGAAAGGCCAGGATCAAATAAATGGTAGTGGTTTCTATGGTTTATTTCTTCGCATTCATACCCCTTCCACTTTTAGCTGTATCATAAGTCATTTAATTGGTGCACCTTAGCTACTTCCTGTCTCAAATACTAAGGTGGGTAGAAAAGGCAGAGTGTAGCTGTCATTTAATCAGGTGGTAATGAAATATGTGAGTGGACACTTTATATTCCATATCCTGACATTGAGCTTATATCAGTAATATGTAACAATTATGATATCATTGTAATCAAGCTATACTAGTAGATGAACAAAAGCTTATCATAATTAAGGCACGTAGATTATGTGAACACTATCTATAAGGTTATGCATTGTGATTACTAGTAACCAATACAGATAAACAAACTATCATAATATATGAATGATACGTAAGTTGCTTACAACATAGGCTATACTATGAACACCATATATTAGCGTTGTTCTTAAGCTCTATATTAGAAACAACATACTCATATAAGCTATTAGCATTGGTTCAATGTATTTGCATAATATTCGACCCTGTCCATGTACTCGACCCTATCAACATTCTAAACTAATACTAACACTAAAAAAATAAAACTAATACTAACACTACCTAACACTAACTATAAATTACCTGGACTACCCACCCGTAGCACCAACGTCCGCCCACAACACTGCTACACCAATGTCCGCCAGTAGCACGTCCACCCGCAACATTGACGTTTGCCAATACCAGTCCACCAACACCTAACACTATCAACAATTCAATTCACCATCACCTAACACTATCAACAATTCGGGAAAAATACGACGGGAGCGATGTGTGGGTAATATATAAACCATTTGTTCGACCGAAAAAACGTTTGGCCGACAAAGAGTTTCGGTCGAGACAACGTTCGACTGAAAACATTTACCGGAAAAAAAATATTGTCCGGCTAAGATGGTAGAAGTGTTTTTCAGCGATTGTGCTAGTACCGTTTGATTTGATGTCCAATGGTTCGGCTGGAAAAGATTTTGGCCAAAAAGAGGTGTCTTTCGACCGAAATAATTATTAGTTCGGTCGAAAGAATGTTAGTAGGAATTTCGGAAATCCGATTCTCACAAAAGTGTTACCCAACTTCCTGATTTTACCCTAGTGTTTTGAAAGAGACTAATAAAAAAGTAGAAAGAAGGCTAATGGTTAAGTTTATCTTTTATTACACACACACACACACACACACACACACACACACACACACACATATTTCCCACTATAAAAGTCTAGAAATTTTATTTAAATCAACAAAATTACAATTTTAGATATGTATTGGTATTTTAGTTTGCCTCTCATGGGGTGTACAAAAAGAAAGAATCCATTCTTTATCTACAAAAAAATTTCAATTTTCAACAAACTATTATCTTTGCTTTTTTTTTTCCACGTTGGAATTCCGCGCTGGAAACTCACCCCAGATACGTCCCCACATAGTGGTTGATATGGGAGTGATAAAGCTTCGCAGCCCCAAGGGACACAGGTTTCATCTATTATCTTTGCTTAATATCATATCCTTGGGCTATTTGATTCACAAAGAGTAAGCATCTAAGTTTTAGTAAAGTACAAAAAATAGTTTTAGAAAAGTACAAAAAACTATAGTTATAGACAACAATCCAAAAAAGACCAAATTTAAATTTTATATCATATTCAACAAGTTCAATCTTCTAAATCCCAGAGGCAATAAGGAAATCAAAACTAAGATTCATGAAAACTAGAAGTAATGTATCCTTGTTGGGATTCAATGATTTTCCATGCTCCATGGAGCTTCAATCCTTCCTTGAATAACATGTCAATTTCATAATTTTGTTCCCTCCTTGGATAACATGTCAATTTCTGAAATGTGTTCCATATACATGGATAAATGAAATGTGAAAGAAAAAGGATTATAAATAGTCCCAAAATAAAAGCAAGTAATTCCAAAAAAAAAACATATCCTCATTTCATTTATTAAATTACTAAAAGAAAATAACCCATAATTTGATATATATATATATATATATAAAATAAAAATATAACTTTTCCCTTTTTAAGACTTTGCAATTTTATTATATATCAATAACATTAAAACATAACAAAAATCTTAACATAATCCAAAGCATAAAGCATTTAAAGAAATATTCACTTAACATTTTAAGTATGAAAATATCTTCAACATATAAATCTATTACCTTGATCTTAGAACTTACTTTGATCTTAGACATTGTCCATCGAATAATCACTTGAATCCTAGAGGTCATCACTTAGATACTGGTCACTTCAGAATACTCATTATACGAGGGGTGACACTTCCAAGAAGAGGCCTTTCTCCGCAAGTTGGAACAGATGCTTGAGTACTTCCTCACCCCATTGCAGTTTGGGACACCCATAAACCTTAAGTACCCTCAACCACATCAAATGTTCGATCCCTGCAACTTTTTCTAACGCATAGCACCTTCACACGATTAGATCTCGAAATTTTGTCAGCTTCTGCAAGCCCCGTATGCCCGTGACCCCACCACATTCGTCGAGCCACATGCTGTCCAAAGATTTCAACGTTCCAAGAGAAAGCTCCTCCACTTTTGCACAATATCTAATTTGCAGCCGTTGAAGTTTTGCAAGACCACGTAGCCCTTCAATGTTTTCGAAATCAGGACAATCCCACAACTCTAGATTTATGAGTGTATTTGGCAATGTTCCAACCTCCGCTAGGCGTTCACAACCGTTGATGTGAAGTCGTTGAAGGTTGGGGCAAACACCTTTACCAAATGCCAGCTCCGATATCCTTGTTGAGACTAGCAGTAAGTCTCTAAGGCCAACCATGCGCTCAGTCGAATCTCTTCCGGTTTCACTTTCCCTTTCAACTCTTTTGAATGGCAGTTCTCTTAACGGACTATACTCTACTTCTAACCGTTGGAGATTGTTCGGCGCCATAAAGAGTATGTTAACGCTTCTACGAAATGGAGTTTGATGGGATATCTTGGGCATTGGGCACCATTCCGTAGAAGGCCATGGCCTGCTGTCAACTTAATTCCCGTTCTCTGTTCTCCATTTTGGCTTTCTTCTCCTTTTGAGTTTTCGATGGTTGACGTTTGTGTCCGAGACATCCCATCAAATTCCATTTCGTAAAAGCATTAGCTTACTCCGCATGAAAATGCCTCTCAAGTTGCATGGAATATACCACACATATATGTTTTATTTTTATAAATCCATATTTATTTATTCAGAAGTTCGTGAAGTGCTTCGAACGTGATTTGATATTTTTTTTAATACAGTTGAATATCATTTTGCACTGGTCCTGTTCTAGTTTTTAATTATTTATTAATCTTCATACAGGATAAGCATCTTCGAACCTGCTCTATCTATAAATCATTTGATTATTAACATAAGGTTGGTTGGATATGGTCTAAAACAAAAGTAGAGTGTATTTTTGAATTAGTTGTGATATGTTTTCTTTTTATAACTTTTTCTTTATTATGATTTATATGTCTATAATATTTTTTCTTTATTATGATTTATGTCTATACTGTTATGTTACATGGGCGTAGCCCTTTTGTTATGGTTTATGAGCAGGCTCAAGTGTCATTTGAAAATATTTTAAATTTTTTCATTCAAAATATTATAAAATATATTGTCCAAACATTATGAAGTTTATTTTATGTTTCTAGTTATTAGTGCAAGTAAATGAACGCTTTGAGTTCTTTTGACATTCTAGTTTATATTTATAGAAGAAGTTTGCGTTTCTGGTAGGTTTAAGTTAATGATTAATCCTTTTAAGCTTGTCAATTTAGATGTTTATGATAAATTGGATTATGTATTGTATTTGATTATCTAAAACCAACATAATTTCTCCATACTTTGTATGTTTTTATTAAGTTGGATGAGTTGAAGGTACTTAGTTTTGGAGCAGTTCCACTCACTTTGAGAACAACGAGTTGCATGCTTCTTATCTTCAATATTGTTAGTTTTGAAAGCATTCAATCACGTGCTAATTTAAATGATTCAAACATTTTGGGAGGAAAGAGAAGAAATTATTTATTATCCAATGGATTTTGGAAAGGAAATACAACATGAAATGTATCACCTAAGGAAAATCTTTTAGCTATGAAATCCAATCTTTTTTTTATGGGAGGGTTCTTTCATTCCTTCAATGGGCTCTCTAAAAGGGGCAATTCCCCTTATGCAATGGTGTTTTGGAGCAGAAAATGGGTAGCACAAGCATAAGGCATAATTTTCTCCACTGCATTTAATATACCTTGAGTGTTTATATTTGCGAATGGAGGAGAAGACAAATACATTCATTGCATTATAATTGAAGCTACCTCTCATCATGTAGAATATTGAGAAGCTTCCAAATCATATTTAAATTCTTCTTTTGAGGAAAATCCTATAGGTCAAAAGAAACTTCTTATTTCAAATCATCATGAACTATCCTAGTGCCTTTCTTTGTGTCCAATGGAAGTCAAAAGTTCCTTTCTTAATGGTGATTTGAAAGAAGAATTTCATATGGCTCAACTCCCAGGTTTTGAAGTTGAAGGAAAGGAGCACAAAGTCTACAAACATATCAAAGCTTTATATGGATTGAAACATGCACCTAGAGCATGGTATGCCAATATGGATGAATACCCTAGTGTTGATCTAAAAGATTGTTTTACAGTTTTAAGGTCAACCTCACGAGGATATAAATCCCCTTGCGTTTTTAGAGAGGTGGTACTCCTCTTTTTCTTACAATTTCAAGAAAATAAAATGAAACAAATAAAATATGAGAAGGACCAGACTTAAATTTTTACATTCACATTCAAGGAAAACAACACCTGAGATTTAGGACCGGATGTTAAAAGAAAATCATATGTACAATATCTACAATGTGAATAGATAAGATGCATACACAATATAAAGGACTGATATATCCATCACAACATTCATCAGAACATTTAACAATACCACAAATAGAAAGAACACAAAATGGAACACACATAAAAGAAAGCTTTAAATTATATTTCAATAAAGTACAAATAAAATTATGATAGATAGAACATTTGGTAATTAGAGATTTTGGTCAAAGTCTCTGAGAATACAACAATGCAATATCCCAAGTAG
>JZKD02S1697835.1:3552-14523 GCA_000966675.3 Picea glauca
AAACCATTCCAAACAAATAGTTTCCTCAACCTGACTCAACCAAGTCCATGTCTACCAACACAGACACTTACCCACAAGGACCAGTCAGCAAAAACAAAAATAAAAACATGAAAAATAACCCTAAGTCTGTAATACGATGCCATTTTCACCTACTAAATCTCACCATATCCTCCCTTCATAGAAAAAATTGTCCCCAATTTCTGTTAGGTGAGGGAAAGTCTGCACAAAGACAGACTCTAACCAGTGTTATCAGACACAGCTGACTCAACTCAAATTCACCATGTCTAGCCAGTTTTGGAACAAAACCATTCCAAACAAATAGTTTCCTCAACCTGACTCAACTGAGTCCATGTATACCAACATAGACACTTGCCCACAAGGGTCAGTCAGCAAAAACAATTTTACCAATGCCCTCAAACATTAAGTCAATGCAATGTACAGCAGAAAAGGTCCAGAATATGGAGGGGTGTATAAGTTCAAAAGTGAACCAGCAGCCTTAGCTGCATTCTCAGTAACAATGTGTACAACATTTTGTTCTCCCACCTCCTCAACAACTTCCTGCATCATTTCAAAATTAGTTGGGAACTCTTAACTTTGTCTGAGGCATCCACTGATTTTAGAAACATTGTGCCCTTTCGATAAGATGCGAGGAAATGTTGTAAGAGACGTTTGAATTGGATTGGTCCCTTGGAGATTTTCTCTGAATTGGGTGAGTCAAACTCGGATCAAYGCTAGAGATGGTTACACTAAGATATGTTGTAACCTGTTAAGTGTGGGAGATTGACAATTGATGATTAGCAATTAGGTTTTTAGATTGTGCTTAAAATTTCTTAATTTTGCTCATTTCTTGTCAATGCAATGTCTTAAAGTTATTTTTTTCACTGTTAAGTTGTAAGAAGTTAACTGTATTATTAGACTGTAGTCAAAGTCTTTCAAATGGATGCACTTGCATTATTTGTGCATTGCTCATTTATCTCCTGTCTAGGTGTAAATACCTAAAAACTTCTCTAGAATTAACCACAAGGGATCAAATTGCTATGGCACTCTATTCTGAAGGGATATATGCATAAATTTATTGCTGGAAAAGGTTTTCTAAATTTGTTTTCTCTGATTTAGATTGTGCATGATCTCAAATTTGTTTGGAAATTCTCCACTTCTCAAATTATGTTGGANGTCCATGTCTACCAACACAGACACTTACCCACAAGGACCAGTCAGCAAAAACAAAAATAAAAACATGAAAAAGAACCCTAAGTCTGTAATACGATGCCATTTTCACCTACTAAATATCACCATATCCTCCCTTCATAGAAAAAATTGTCCCCAATTTCTGTTAGGTGAGGGAAAGTCTGCACAAAGCCAGACTCTAACCAGTGTTATCAGACACAGCTGACTCAACTCAAATTCACCATGTCTAGCCAGTTTTGGACCAAAACCATTCCAAACAAATAGTTTCCTCAGCCTGACTCAACTGAGTCCATGTATACCAACACAGACACTTGCCCACAAGGGTCAGTCAGCAAAAACAATTTTACCAATGACCTAAAACATTAAGTCAATGCAATGTACAACACAAAAGGTCCAGAATATGGAGGGGTGTATAAGTTCAAAAGTGAACCAGCAGCCTTAGCTGCATTCTCAGTAACAATGTGTACAACATTTTTTTCTCCCACCTCCTGAACAACTTCCTGCATCATTTCAAAATCAGTTGGGAACTCTTAACTTTGTCTGAGGCATCCACTAATTTTAGAAACATTGTGCCCTTTCGATAAGATGCGAGGAAATGTTGTAAGAGACGTTTGAATTGGATTGGTCCCTTGGATATTTTCTCTGAATTGGGTGAGTCAAACTCGGATCAACGCTAGAGATGGTTACACTAAGATATGTTGTAACCTGTTAAGTGTGGGAGATTTACAATTGATGATTAGCAATTAGGTTTTTAGATTGTGCTTAAAATTTCTTAATTTTGCTCATTTCTTGTCAATGCAATGTCTTAAAGTTCTTTTTTTCACTGTTAAGTTGTAAGAAGTTAACTGTATTATTAGACTGTAGTCAAAGTCTTTCAAATGGATGCACTTGCATTATTTGTACATTGCTCATTTATCTCTTGTCTAGGTGTAAATACCTAAAAAATTCTCTAGAATTAACCACAAGGGATCAAATTGCTATGGCACTCTGTTCTGAAGAGATATATGCATAAATTTATTGCTGGAAAAGGTTTTCTAAATTTGTTTTCTCTGATTTAGATTGTGCATGATCTCAAATTTGTTTGGAAATTCTCCACTTCTCAAATTATGTTGGANAAATCAGGCCGCTAATGGCATAAATGATAAATCCCATTTTTGATAACCAATCTGTTAATCCAAGACCACTACAAACCAGAGTTAAAAGTCTCAAGGAGTGAAGGCACCCTTCCCCCTGAGACCTACTCAAAATTGTTTTTATCCTCCACCCTACAATCCAAGCTTATGTTTAACACATTCTCTTTGAGTTGTTGCAGTCAAGAAAAGTTCATTTTTTTCTTGGATTATGGTTACCATTCTAGATTAAGAATAAATAGCACAAGCATATTTATATTCAACTCCACAATATCGAGATAAAACATCCTAACTACAAGATCCAAAATGGAGGACATAGACCAAACAGATAGATGAAGCAATAAATCAGGTACTTGTATTATTGGTGTATCAACATATACAAATGATCACTACACATTCTCCAATCTAAATATAAGGTATTGCAATGAAGATAACTACAAAAGGAACGTCTGTATATAAAGGGGTTGTGGCGTAGTGACAATCATAGGATAGGGAACAGTTAGACCCCTTTCTACCAGCCATCAACCCTATCATTTATGGTTGGCATATCTAAGTTACTCTAATTATACATCCCTCTTAAAAATTGTGTCCTTTGAAACAATAAAAACAAAATCAACTTGGGGAGGGTTGGGAAATCTCATCTATAATTGCCAAGGTTGCTAGAGTCAGCATTATCATGGCATCCGGAACAGTTTATGCCTAAGTTGAAGCAGTTATGATTAATGCACCTACTATGGCTTGGCTGTCTCTTTTATAGGTGGTCCTCACTCCTTGCCCATTCATGGCTACAGCTCGTCCTTTTCCAAAGCGTTTTGGGCAATAGGGTGCAACTCAACCACCTCTTTGATGCTCATTGCACACTAGTGATTATTGAACCATAGTTTTGTTGGGAGTTATTATTGTTAGCCTTAGTCACCATTCTCCTTCAGCAGATGTGCAACAACTACAACATATCCTTTACCTTGGTTTTTGTGCATAGCAGTGAGTTGCATTGGAGTGTTCCAAATTTAGGACGGGGCAGTTCCTAGAAGGAAGACACATGCCTTCAAGCATTCAATTCTTTCTTAGTGGGAACTCTATTCCTTGTAGAGTTATACATGCAGACAGGGCACATTACTCTAGGTGGAATTAGGGNATGGGCATCTGACAATGTATTTTTGTTATACTAATAAAAATACTGATTTTTTCCCTAGGAAAATAAATCAGGCCGCTAATGGCATAAATGATAAATCCCATTTTTGATAACCAATTTGTTAATCCAAGACCACTGCAAACCAGAGTTAAAAGTCTCAAGGAGTGAAGGCACCCTTCCCCTTGAGACCTACTCAAAACTGTTTTTATCCTTCACCCTACAATCCAAGCTTATGTTTAACACATTCTCTTTGAGCTGTTGCAGTCAAGAAAAGTTCCTTTTTTTCTTGGATTATGGTTAGCATTCTAGATTAAGCATAAATAGCAGAAGCATATTTATATTCAACTCCACAATATCGAGATAAAACATTCTAACTACAAGATCCAAAATGGAGGACATAGACCAAACAGATAGATGAAGCAATAAATAAGGTACTTGTATTATTGGTGTATCAACATATACAAATGATCACTACACATTCTCCAATCTAAATATAAGGTATTGCAATGAAGATAACTACAAAAGGAACGTCTGTATATAAAGGGGTTGTGGTGTATTGACAATCACAGAATAGGGAATAGTTAGACCCCTTTCTACCAGCCATCAACCCTATCATTTATGGTTGGCATATCTAAGTTACTCTAATTCTACATCCCTCTTAAAAATTGTGTCCTTTGAAACAATAAAAACAAAATCAACTTGGGGAGGGTTGGGAAATCTCATCTATAATTGCCAAGGTTGCTAGAGTCAGTGTTATCATGGCATCCGGAACAGTTGATGCCTAAGTTGAAGCAGTTAGGATTAATGCACCTACTATGGCTTGGCTGTCTCTTTTATAGGTGGTCCTCACTCCTTGCCCATTCATGGCTACAACTCGTCCTTTTCCAAAGCGTTTTGGGCAATAGGGTGCAACTCAACCACCTCTTTGATGTTCATTGCACACTAGTGATTATTGAACCATAGTTTTGTTGGGAGTTATTATTGTTAGCCTTAGTCACTATTCTCCTTCAGCAGATGTGCAACAACTACAACATATCCTTTACCTTGGTTTTTGTGCATAGCAGTGAGGTGCATTGGAGTGTTCCAAATTTAGGATGGGGTAGTTCCTAGAAGGAAGACACATGCCTTCAAGCATTCAATTCTTTCTTAGTGGGAACTCTATTCCTTGTAGAGTTATACATGCAGACAGGGCACATTACTCTAGGTGGAATTAGGGTTAGGGTTTTCTCCTAGCCTAGGGCGCACCAGAGGATGATTGGAATACAATGTAAGTCTAGTCTTTCGTAGTCTATACAAGAAAGGAAGGCACAGCATACAGATAAGACAGTAGGAGTGTGTGAAACATTCAGGTTTGAGCTATTGAATTGTATTTCTTCTTTCTAAGTTAATAGAAGCAGATGTAACTGAGAGTTCAGATTTGTATTTGTTGTTCATATTTTCAGAGTTATATGCTTGCAGATCTAGCATCCTTCATCTGTTGTTTTACTTTTGATAGGTTACACAGTTTTATTTTCCTAGATTATGATATCAAAAGTTAGAAGAGTAGATCTGCTTACCATGTTGAAAATTTAACATGGTGCTAGAGCTGCAGATCTAAAATCTTCCAGGAATCCATGTATGCAGAAGGCTGTTGCCTGTGAGAGGGAGCTATCAGAGGGTTTCAGTGAGTGTGATTCCCTAGCTTCAATGATTGAAGCTAATTTGTTCCTAAGATAAGAATTTGGACCTATGATAGGTTGCTGGGCAGGATGCCTCCAGTGAATGGAGTGTTGTTTATGCCAAAGAGAGGCAATCTGCACCTATGATAACTTGTTGATCTGATTTATTTCTCAGCTGACATGTTTGGTTGAGGTATGTTCCAAGAGTTACAAATATGACTAGTCTAAAGGGAGCTTCCAAATCTTCAGAGTACTTCCAACATTAAACCTTGGACATTCATCCTTTGCAGGATGCCTCACTGCAGTTCTCTATTACCACACAAACACAATCTCTTGTTGCTATTTGATTCCATGGCCCATGGCAGACACTCATCTTCCATATGCCTCCATAGAATTGTGAGTTTTACCTTTGTGGACTTCATCTACCCATTGACCCAATCCATAGGTCATAGGAAGAGCTAGGGATACCCCCTTAGTGTTAACATGAACCAACCCGAAGCAAGATAAATGAACGTCAAGGTGACAATGGGCGTTGTGTCTAGAGTTGCACCGTCATGCACTCTTGTTTCTATTTGACATCATGGCCCATGGCAGGCACTAGTCTTTGGATCCCTCCATAGAATTGCTAGTTCTGCCTTTGTGTACTTCATTTGTCTGTTGACCCAATCCATAGGTCATAGGCAGAGATAGGGATACCCCCCTAGTGTTAGCATGAACCAAATTGAAGCGAGAGGCATGAACATTGAGGTGACAATGGGTGTTGTGTCTAGAGCTAAGTCACCTGATACAAAGACATGGAGGACATGGGAATACGAGTATCCGATACAGACACGGCGACCACTAAAATCAGGACATGGGGGACAAAATATTAAAAATCACTGAAATAGACAAAACATTGATAGTAGATATTGATTAGTGATACATCATGAACTTCGAAAAAGATACATCATACAAATCAATCAAACTCTAAACATCATACTCATTGAACATACAAAATAGACATACTGATACATGATACAAATTATACAATGATATGATACATGTAACAATAGAATTTAGAACCAATGTGAATGAACCATAAAATAGAACCATAAATACTAAATAGAAGTTTTCATATTTCTCATTAACTTTAGTCTTTAAGTCATCAAAATAAAAATGTATTACATAGATGCTGAGGGAATTCCACTCCAAAATACAAGAGAGTAGAATCTAGATACAAAATAGGTAGCTATCTCATAGATATTAGAGTCACTGTCAGTGTCAATAGTCCTCCTCCATGTCATAATCAGCATCACTACCACTGTCCTTTCCTCCATCCTCATCCTCCTCTATGCCCAATCCAAGCTCTGCTGCTCCATCTGCTAGTGTGGAGGATGATTCATCAAGAGGCTCCTCATTGTCTTCATCAAAAGTGGTCTGCTCTAACACTGGTTCAAAATTCAAATGAACAACTAAAATCACAAGACAAAACCCTTTTTATTTCTCGTGGGATGCTTTACACAGGGCACGTGTCTGAAAATCGTGACACATCCTCAGGAAGGTGTCCGAAACAGTTTGGTGACGTGTCCTGACTCATGACACATCTTGATCACATGTCTGACATGTATCGTAGCGTGTCTTCACATGGACACCGCAGATACAGACACTTGGCCCCTTTTGGATGTGTCAAGTGACTTAGGTCTAGAGTTGCACTGAGTCTCCACTGACTACTACAGTGCACGTTTGGATGTAAACAAAATTGGAGCACTTGCCAAAGACAAGGCTAAGTCCTTGAAATCAGTAGATCTGCTACAACAAATTTGAAGAGTTATATCTGTTGAAGATATTTTGGCTCATCTGGTGACTCCAATGAGGATTGAGTTGTACTTCTTTTCTATTGTCGAAGTTTCTCACTGGTGACATCAAAGAGAAGAAGTACCTTTCAACACTCTTTTGGTGACNAACTGTCCATGGGGATACTCCCCTTGACTGAACTCTTCCTTAAACTGATCTCCCAACCTGAATTCTCCTATTTATGGTTCTTCCTCATGTACATCTAAGACATATAAGTCAAGCATTCAAAAAATTAATTTTGGAGTAGAAATTACTCTGAGTCTCTGGCGAAGATACTCAAAGGCTTATCATGGAAGTGGTTTTGTAAAGATGTCTGCCACTTGTTCTTTTGTGCCCACATATTCAACACTGATGTTCTTTTCTGCAACCTGTTCCTGTAGAAAGTGATACTTGATTGGAATGTTCTTCGTCTTGGAGTGCATCACCAGGTTCTTTGAGATACTGATGGTGCTTGTATTATCACAATATATTTGAATGGGCTCATCATACTCAACCTGTATATCTGTCAGAGTTTTTTTCATCCATAGAACCTTTGTACAACATGTTTCTGCTGCAATATGCTTTGCCTCGGCTGTAGATAAAGATATTTATGATTGTTTCTTACTTAGCCATGATACTAAACACTCACCCAAGTAGAACGTTGCTCCACTGGTGCTTCATCAGTCATCAATGCAACCTGCCCAATTGATGCAGGAGCATTGCTCACTCAATCAAGCGAGCCAGCGTGAGGAGGAAAAGAGAACAGCTGGAGAGCACCAGCATTCAAATTTTTGAACATTGTAATATGGATGCGCCAAACATTAAATACATTGATGTGATGAAGCGCACTTTGTATATGTAACGGACCTTGAGTAGATAAGCTCTCGTCCTTAAGTAGCTGAGGCATTTATTTAGATTTAATGCAAGTAGATAACTAATTAAGGCTAGATTAGACCGTTTTAGCTTTCGATAGGGAAAACAGAGTATAGACACCCTCCCTTGTATCATTGTAAAATAACATTCATTCAGCATTGAGAGAAAGAAGAGGAGAGCAGAGCAGAGAGTCGTGAAGAAACCTCCATGTACAGTTATTGAATTAATAGGAAGAGCTTTGATTCAATTCCATGGACGTGTTTGATCTCTGTGTGTTTTTAATACTAGGCTTGTGCATATTTGCTTCTTTCTATGCTTATCTTTTATATGCTGCTTATGTGATTGCATATCAGGTTCGAAACCTGAGAGAATGAGGGAATGAGTTTCAATTGTTTCTCTGCTTGAGCCAGGAGATTCCTGCATAGAGTGCAGTCGAATTCCTCCGCATAGAGTGCGTCGAGGAGGCCAAGCAGTTGAACTTTTGTTCTCTTTCGCCCAGAGTTGGGTTTGAGGTATTCGAGCCGTGCAGGTGAGTGCAGGTCGAATTTGAGTCTCAGTAGCAATTCTGAGAAGAGATTAGGGCCGAAGCCGTTGCGAGTGTGGACGCACGGGACTCAGAAGACTTCAACACTTTTGGAAGTGATTGAAGACCGAGCATAAGGAGCGTGTTCGAGAAATCTCTGAAGGAGTCCGAGTTGATAAAATCTCTGGAGGGATATCACCTTTGTTTCAGTTGCATTGGATGAAGGTGGTGAATGGGAAAACTCTTCAAGGGAAGAGAATCGACGACTTGAATCGTCATGGAGAATCACTAATATCGCGACCTGATTTGTGGGTCAGATGTATCGGGAGTTCGCGACGGAAGATTCTTGTTTCTCGTAGAGTGAGGTCACGAGGATGCGAAACGCGACGTCCCGGAACGTTTTGTATGGTGTACATCGGGATTTGATGATGTGACAGTTGATCTCGGGATATCGGATGTCGGGGGTTGGAGGCCTCAAAGTCTGATCTCGGGAGTGATGAGAGTGCGAGGTCGCAAGATTTCCGAGTCATCGACATCTCAGCACTTCGGGTCTCGGAAGTTGAGAACTCGAAGGTATAGTAACGCTAGTCACGAGTCGCGATAGCGCGAGGTCCCGATATACTCACGACTTGCGTCAGAGTGGTATCAGGTAGCAGAGAGAAGCGGATACATAATGCCGCCAAGGAGAGAGCGACAGTCACCTGATCGGGAAGACAGGGACGCGCGAAGAAGGGGTAGGCCAGTGGGTAACCCAGAGATGGAGCGGCAAATACGAGATCTCAGGGCGAGACTCGAAGAGATGGAAACCACCCAGAGGCGTGGAGCTAATACAGCAGAGTTTAGCGATTCCGATGTTGAAGAGGAAGCTGGACATGACCAAGAAGAGGTCACAGCAGAAGATGCCTCGACAGAGAGGTTAATCAAAGCCATTTCGAGGATGAGCTCGAAGACGAAGATGGACATTCCCGTCTATGAGGGAAGTCTGAATGCAGAAGAGTTGTTGGATTGGATCCGAGCACTCGACACCTACTTCGATTATGAGGATATCGAAGAGGATAAGAAAGTAAGACATGCTGTCACCAAGCTAAAGGGACACGCAACCTTATGGTGGGACGAACTGCAGGCAGACAGGCGTTCCAAAGGAAAACAGAAGATCAAGAGATGGGATCGGATGATCGCCAAGATGAAGGAGAAATTCATTCCAAGGGATTACCAGATCACTCTGTTCAGGCGCATGCAGAACCTGAGGTAGAAGCTGATGACGGTGAAAGAATACACCGAAGAATTTTACAGGCTCAACATTCGAGCTGGTCATCGGGAAAGTGATGACGAAAATGTGGCAAGATATCTGAATGGTCTCAGGTATGACATTCAGGATGAATTAAGCATGGTTACCATCCGAACTGTTGAGGATGCGTACCAAATGGCTTTGAAAGCCGAAGAAAAGATGAACCGCAAGCAGGGTCAGAGAGGCCGAGGCAGGAGCCAGCCTAGAGGCAAGGCGGTTGCCCAGAAAGAAATTCAAAAGCCCAAGGAGGATTGGAAAAGACCTCAGGGTAAATCTGAAAGAGGTGATACCTCACAGCAAAGCCAGCAAAATACTGAGCTGTGGAGGCAGCGACCGGATCAGCAAGGAGACTACGCTGATGCCAACACGTTTCCTCGTACCCAAGGTAGAGGAAGAGGTAGAGGATGAGTCATCACATGTTTCACGTGTGGTAAAGACGGTCATAAAGCCGTGGACTGTCCAGAGAGGAAAATGGACGGAGGAAGAACTCACATCACTGAGGCGCAGAGACGTGATGTGGAGGCAGAGGATGATGACAGTGGAAGATCGCTTGGGACGCATAAGATCCTTTTGACACCTGAGAGAGAGGTGGACAACTCAGCACAGAGAAGCAGACTGTTCAGGATGGCCTGCACAGCCAGAGACAGAAAATGCAAGGTCATCATCGACAGTGGGAGCACTGATAATCTCGTTGCAGCTGAGATGGTCGAAAAGCTGGAGCTGGAAACAACTAAGCACCCGAGTCCATATAAGGTATCGTGGTTACAAAAAGGACACCGGGTAAGTGTCACTAAACAGTGCTTAGTTAAATTTAAAATTGGGAATTATCATGACGAGATTTTGTGTGAYGTCATTCCCATGGATGTATGCCACATACTGCTGGGTAGACCATGGCAGTATGATAGAAATGTTGTTCATGATGGGAGGATGAACACATACACCTTGGAGAAGGATGGGAGACTCCATAGGTTACTTCCGATAAAATATAAATATCAGGAAGTAAAGCTGGAGGTAAGCAGCACAATACTTCTCATGAGTGGGAAAGAGCTTCTCACAGAGCTGGAGAAGGATGAAGATCCACAGTTCTTTGTTGTCAAGAAGCCGAGGGTTGTTCTGACAAGCACAAGAGTGGACGACTTGCCAGAGGAGATTCAACAACTGCTGGGAGAGTTCGCTAACATCATTGTGGACGAACTACCTCGTTCGTTGCCACCAATGAGGAGTGTGATTCATCATATTGACCTCATACCTGGAGAAATTTTACCAAACAAGGCAGCGTACAGGTTGACACCTCAAGAGAACGAGGAAGTCAAAAGGCAGGTTCAGGATCTGCAGGATAAGGGACTAGTGAGGGAGAGCCTTAGTCC
>JZKD02S1697835.1:47594-58572 GCA_000966675.3 Picea glauca
GGTGTGTGAAGTGGGGTCCCTCGTGGCATGACGTCCACCGTGTCGTGTTTCCCTCTCGCCACATGTATTACACCCAAACACACGACGGGGCTTGTTCCCATTGATGGATTCTCTATCCCCGATGAGGTTTATTCCTATTGGCCATCCGCTGATCCCATGGGAATCCATCCCTATGGGATGCATGGTAGCCCTGACGGGCTTCGACGGTTGCAGAGTCTAGCGTGTAGATATTATAGTAGCCCGAAGCGTGAAATACCAAAGACGTTGCATTCAACTTGAACCATGAACTTGTCCCCCTATCACATGGGAATGGAGTAGGAGAGAGATAGAGTCAGCTTACGTTGGACTTCATTGGTTATTTAAGGGTTCGATTCCGACAGAGGACCGATTTTTTTTTTTGTTTAGGTAGCTGGTGTGTTACAATTTCCATAACTTAATGAGGAAGGAAAAATCATATTGGAGACTGAAGCTATCACTGACACAAGAATTCGCCAGCTGGGGAATAGATCCATTTCAGAGTATCTCATTAAGTGGAGGAAACTACCTATTGAAGATTCCAGTTGGGAAGATAATTCTTTTATACAGAAGCATCCAGAATTACTCAAGCATTGCGGAAAACACTTGTCTGAAGGGGAGGGGCATGTTAAGCCCTAAATAGTGGCACATTACTCCTTAATTAGGGAATATTAGATTAGTAATGTTATTTTATTTATGTCGAATTAGGTCCATTAGTTGTAATTGTACCTCCTAGTCTCCTATATATACCAAGGAGAACTTTTCATTCGGAAACATCAGGTATTTGCAAATTTATGTGGTGTATAAGGAGGTTTGCCCCTCAAAGAGGCTTATTATCTGAAATTCTCTCTTTTTCAAGGCGTTGAGTACTTATTCTGAGGTTTTTCTATTCTATATTGATATTTGGTTCCTAACATGTGAAACCTCTGTAGTGGATAGTGCCATCCACCACTCTATCGACTGGAATATTTGTGAGCTGACCCAATAATATATATCTCCTCTTGTACTATGAACACATAGTCTAAACAAAAGAACTATGACATGGCTATAACATTGTTTGTCTCATCCAACTGACTCAAGTGAGTCCTCCACGCCCCACCAAATATATTGTTGGCATCATAAAATGGCACTATATGCCACTACCATTTCCTGTAATACTGGAAAATTCCAGGTTCTCTGGTCAACCCCAATGGTATGATCGAGGACTCAAAGTAACATCTGAGAGTGATCATGTGGATATCCTTCTCTTTTTACCTACTCTGGTGATATCCCACTCAAAGATCAATCTCTGAGGTATATACCTCTCCATGAGGCTCGTCCATCCTCTCATTGATCCTGGGTGAACCAAACTCAATGATATGTATGAATTCTTTGTTTGGAGGTCACCCTAGGGGAAATATCCCAAAACCCCATTGCATACCATCGTACACCGTTGTATGTTGATGTAACCCATTGTGCACTATTATATCATCATATACCATCCTATTTTGTATATGTGTCACTGTATCAATCACTCTACTAATATCAACTAAACTTGGATCCCAAAGTGTTGTATGCACATCTTTCCTATACTCAATTACCTAATCAATTGGTGCATATACTTCCTTGTTATCTTGTTCACAAGGAATTTGCTTAACTTTTATCTCTGTATCTAAGCCTTGAACCAAAAGAAACAACTCGTGATCCCTGCAATGCAACACATGAGTATAGTCAAAACCATTTGTGTCAAATTTCTCCTCAAATACCTGTAACTTTGAATGCTCCTCATGCGGGATCATCACAAGAGGCTCCTCCCTCAGACCATGGGTGTCATTTATACCCTCATGTGACATTGCTACCAAAGATGGTGGATTTTGTTGTTGTCAATGATGAAGAGTGTGTCAAACTAAGCTCGTAACAAATCTGCTAAATCTCCCTTTCCTTGTCTTCAACGAACTTAAGAGCAAGGTCCCTATCCATGAAAAACTGCAAGTAATCAAATTTCATCTTCTCTAGTGCTTATTTGATGATGTGTAATTGAGCACTAGTGATCCCATATGAAACTCCTTTTTGTCTCTCATCCATCTGACCTTTCCACATAATATATTCAATATACTTATGAGTATTGTCTTCCCTTGTCTGTCAAGAAATGCAGGACACTTCCGCATTAATCCTAGCAGAAGAGAAGAAGAATTTAGTCAGAAATAAAATGACACAAGCAATCACATAGTACAGCGATATTTTACCCTGGAAACCTTTAACCGGGAAATCTAGCAATCCTTTGAGCGTTCTTCTCTCTTGTTTTCTTATTCAATATGAATAAAAGGTTACATTTCTTAACTTGGTCCACACCTAGTACATAATCGATAGCATACCATCTTGCACAGACAATAACAACCATGTAGCCAATTTGTCTTACATATGCATGACCAACATCCTACACTTACACATGCATTAACCTGTAAAAGTGCATTACAAGATCACCTTAGAACAAAAACCTTTATGACCTTACAATATGCGTCTTTATAGTATTTACAATAAGAAAAACCCTAAATATTGGCGTCCAAAAAACGTTTACAGATCCATGCATATCATTAGCTATAAATCTCGCAAATCTCAGGATTCTATTACAACCAAATCCAAGTTGGGTTTACCAGTCAACCTGCATTCACTCTCTAGTCGGTCATCTCACACACACACTTCGACCTCTTCTCGGTTGATTTTCCATCGATATCTTTGAATTCAAATTTACCCAATTGAAATCCTCAACCTTCTACTTGTTTTCGATCTATCTCGATCTCAACCTATTGTTGATGTTGTCGATCTACCTCAGCTGTCAGTCGATTTACCATGACTAGTCTTTCACTGCAAAGAATATAGGAACCCAACATTCTCCCACTTGTTGTCTTCTTTGCTAAAATAGGATATTCCTGAATTTTTGTTCACAGACCGAGGGCAGTAATTACCATTGCCTCTCTGAACCAAGAGAACTTCACAACACTCATAGACTTGGTCAACGAGTCTGTTATGTTTTCCAACGTGTCTACTTTCTCCAGTAGCACCTTCTTACTTTCCACCATAGCTCTTACGAAATGGTATTTGTTATCACTCCAAAAGTCACCCTAGACTGTAATCAGGTGAGATTGGTAACATCAAATATTACAAAAAGAAAGTTGATTTTGAAATTATGGGAGAGGTAAGGCTGAAGTTATCTGCTTCACTTTAACAAATCATATAAATCTATCCCTGCAAATCATCTTCCATATGCAGAAAAACAAATCATCCAAAAGCAATGTTTAGCCTTTCAAGGATTTTAGGTGGAAGACTTTTATGGGCAAACATAGAACTACAAACAGAGACATGAAAATCCTTTTCAAGCATACTATTTATACAGTAGAATAAGAATCATAATCTGAAGATCCTTTTTAGAAAATATTTAGCAACACACAAGGTAGAAGATCTCAAAGGATCCTCCTAAGAAACTCTCTCACACTTGTTGTTGAAGAAGAACAAAGTTTAAGAGTCAAAACAAAGAAAAAAATAGCTAAACATCACTCTCTTCTGCAAATGAATTCTTAACATAGAAAATGATAAGATAGGCTATCTTCATATTAATCCTGTCAAAGTACAAAAACAGTTTGGGAGCCTCAGCTCAACCATCGACCCTTTTCCCTCAATTGGAACATGAATTTATAATAAAAAGGAAGAGCAACAGCTAGAGGTGTGAGTTGGCCCTTCCTCACATCGGATTCCTCAATCAACAGTTATCAATCAAACACTTATTCTAACAACTATTAACAAACTACTACAAAACAAGAAAGTGTTGGTGACTAATCCAACTAAATTTAAATGACACTTCCTCCCTTGATCTTCATTGATGAGCCTCCTTTTGCATGCCAAGTGTCCTATAGAGGTGGTAAGTTGTTATCATGCTGCCAACTACTGTCTTAGCCATCATTAGCCACCTAAAAAAGTAATGAATTTGAACTCGTACTTTCCAGGTGCCAATAGGTAGCACCAAATATTTGTATCTTCTGTGGAAATTTCGTCTCTGCCAAATATTAGGTAGCGCCAGCCAAAAAATTGGGTAGCGCACTGTGAAATTCACAGCGCCCATCGTTACACTGCTCAGGAAATTGGGTAGCAAAATAGGTAGTGCACTGTGGAATACATAGCGCCCAGGAGAAAACACAACGCCCAAGAAATTTACAGCGCCCGGGAGATTTGGCAGCGCACTGCACTCTGCACATCCATGCATGAAAATGGTGGAACGGGCAAACAATTATGAGCAACATCATATATATCATGGCTATATTTAGTTCTTCAACACCTGTATGCTTGATGTGTGGCTTGAKCTTGAGGCTTAACTCGTGGCCTAACTTTGACTTAGTTTGTGGCTTATTAATTTGACATATAKCTTTGACTCATAGATTAGGAATTAGGAATGTGATCCTAACTCATAGCTTATCTTAATGTAATGACTRGTGAATAGCATAAGAAATGGGCATGTGGMTTTATAAACTCTAGACTTAGGATAATGAAAAATATTTATGCATAGAACTTTAGKTTTAGACTAGATTTAAGCCACTTTAAAGCACACACCACCTCTTCTATCAAAGTCAATAAACTCATTTATTGAAAAGTAAACTAAAATAAAACAGAGGGAAATCAACAAACTAAATATTTAGGAAAAACTACTAAAAGTTGTCTTTTTGGTTATGCAGGTCAAAAAGACAAAGGCCAAAGGTGTTAGGAGAAAACAGTTTATGAATTAAGACTCTTCCTAACTCAATGAGGAAATTGGAATTTATGAACTAGGGAAAATGAGCAAAAGATTTCAAAATTTTAGCACAAGGATGCAAAAGACACTTAAAACTTCCATAAAAATGAGTGTTAACAGTGTTGTACATCAATGTGCTTAGTCTTTGAATGATAAGAATGGTTATTTGCTAGAAATATTGTTCTTTGACTATCGCAACTTACTTTCATAGCTCTCTTCACAAACCCGATTCCTGAACACGATATTTGAATCCATACTTGTTCTTTTCTTCCATTGGTGGCCACCATGTATTCATCTTTTTTTTTCGACAAGGCTACAAACGTATGTCGCTTACTCATCCAACTTATTTTTCCATTGAGCATCTTGAAGACATATCTTCTAGTCAACCTCCGTCGATCCATATCCCAAGCCCAGTCGGCATCGACAAAGCCATGTACATCTATTTTAACACTGTCACCTCTAGTTTTTCCTTGGTAGCATATAACACAGTTCTTTGCACCACACAAATTCCTAAATACTCTCTTGACAATTTTCTAGTGCTCCTTTCCAGGTGTCAACATGTACCTTCTCAACACTCCCACTGCAAGGGAAATGTTTGGTCAAGTGAACACCATCAAATACATAAGACTACCAACAACACTTGCATAGAGAACACAAGTCAAGTCCTCTATGTCTTCCTGTGTCTTTGGATATTTTTCAGCAGTAAGCCTTTCTCCCACTAGAATTGGCACATTCACTAGTTTGCAATCATGCATGTTGATTCGTTTCAGAACTGTTTCAATATACTTCGTATAATTCAACCAGAGATTTCTAGTGGCTCGATCTCTCTTAATCTCCATTCCCAAAATGAAGTTAACTACTTCAATATCCTTCATGTCAAACTTGGAGGATAGCTACTTCTTCACCTCCTTTATTGCATCCATGCTTTTTCCAATCAGCAGCATGTCATCAACATACAAAGATACATATATGAAATTCCCACCTTCTTTCTTGGAATATATGTAATGATCATCTTTGCTTCTCACAAATCCCAAACTAAGGATGTAGGTGTCAAAATTCGGGTACCACATCCTTAGCGATTTATTTACACCATTAATAGATATTTTGAGTTTGCACACCAACTCTTGCTTTCCCTTTACTACCAATCCTTCAGGTTGTTTCATGTAGTTTTTTTCTTCCCGGTCTCCATGTACGAACATTGTCTTTACATCCATATTTTCTATCTATAGATCAAATGTTGCAACTAGATGAATTAGTACACTAATGGAAGTTATTTTTGAAACAGGGGAAAAAATCTCACCAAAGTTGACTCCCTCGACATGGGAATAACCTTTCATTACCATTCGAGCATTAAAATTCTCAACTTCACCTACGTCATTCATATTCTTCTTAAACACCCGCTTGCTACCAACGAGATTTCTTCCACTAGGTAACTTGACTAAATCCCATGTCTCATTCTTGTACAAGGATTCCATCTCTTCGACCATGGCATCCTTCCATGGTTTGCCCTCTGCTGATTCAACTGCCTCACCGACCGACTTGGGCTCATCGTCGATGGAAGCTAACAAAAATGTGGAACAGAAGTCGGGTGGACTATACCTCTCGACGGGTTTTCTCATTCTTTCTAATATCCTTAGCACTAGATTCAATTGTTCCACCTCTTCCTCAGATTCATCCAACTCATCTGAATCATCTTCTTTGTTCCTCATTTCAAACCGCACCATATCAGGATTATTCTCATTCTGAACAACTTCCTTGGGATTGGATTTACCTTCGAATTTTCTGAAGACCACATCTCGAATGTACACTGTTCTCCTTAATGTAGGATCCCAAAGCTTATATCCTTTCATCCCTTCTTTATATCCAATGAAAATGCATTTGACTTCCTTCTTGTCCAATTTGATCCTCTTTTCCTTGGGAACATGCAAAAATGCATCACAGCCAAACACTTTGATATGTGCCACCGAAGGATTCTTACCATACCATGCCTCATTTGGATTCGTTTCGACTACCGCTAATGAAGGAGACATATTCACCAGATATCTTGTAGTCTCAATTGCCTCTACCCTAAATTTGTGTGCGAGCCAAGCACCACTGAGCATGCTCCTTTACTTGCCCATCAACATTTTGTTCATTCTCTCGGAAACTCCATTTTGTTGTGGGGCATATGGTGTGGTATTTTTGCATGCTATTCCACACTGCTTACAGAAAATATCAAATTATTTTCCACATAATTCACCACCATTGTCAGTCCTCGACACTTTAATCCTCTTCATTGTCTAGTTTTCTACAAGATCTTTAAACTCCTTAAATCTCTCAAAAACCTATGATTTCTTTCTCAGGAAATATAACCATGTCTTTTTGGAAAATCATAGATGAAGGAGACATAATATAGGGATCCACCAAGTGAAGGCATTGTAACTGGGCCAAACACATCACTATGCACCAGTTCTAGAATCCCATTTTCCCTTATCGCTCCAGATGGGAACCTCACCCGACTTTGTTTCCCATATATGCAATGTTCATAAAAGTTGACTTCTAAACCACATTCAGGAAAACCTTCGACCATACCGTTTCTTTGTATAGCTCGAAGTCCTTTTTCTCCAATGTGTCCCATCCTCTCGTTCCATAACCTGGTCGAGTCGAGTTCATCATGTCTTGTCGAGTCATTTTAAACTGAATTGGCTCGAGTCGATTCAATTTGTGTCGACATCGAGTCGATTCGAGTAGCATTTGAGTCGATTTCAAAAGCAACAATGTTGTTGCATCCAGTCGAGTCGACATTCCCTCACAATTTGTACATGGTACCAATCTGAACTCCTCTCATTAAGACCATCACACATTTGACCATCTTGTACGAATCCTTATGAAATAGAATATGCCCACTTGCATCACTCATCTTGCTAACAAATATCAGGTTTCTTTCCAAACCCAGAATGTGTAGCACACCTACAAGGATTATTTTCCTCCCATCCTGCAGTGTCAGTCGGACCCTTTCCAGTCTAATAATTTTGGCTTTTGATTTGTCCCCCAAGACAACATCACCCCCATCATATTTTTCATATTCTTAGAACCATTCTTTATGTGGTTTCATATGATAAGATTCTCCTGAGTCAATCAACCAAACATCTTGATCTGACTGTTTACTGGTTGATGCCAGCTACACGTCACCTCTCTTTTCCAACATCATCTTTCTCTCAGTAGATTGCTTCTCGTCGGATCCAACACTTCCTTTTGTTTCCTTCAACTTACGGTCCTTTTTATAATGCCCAACTTTACCACATTTTCATCATCTCCGCACCGACTGAACCAGGGATTTAGATCTACCCTTTGAATTGAACATTCTACCGAAGAATCTTCCTTTATCTCTATCTACCAGTCGACCTGTCACTACCAAAGCATCTTTGGTCGATCCTTCCATGTTCTTTCTCATGATTTCTTTTGACAACAGAGAAGAAACCATGTCCTCTAGTGCTAGTGTGGTTATATTAATCCCAATAGCCACGATTAAGCTATCCCATGAGTCTAGAAAATAACATAAAAGGATGCTACACTTCTCCTCATCAATGATCTTTATATCCACATATGATAACTTGCTTAACATGATGTTAAACCCATTTAAATGCTCGGTCATCAAACTTCCATAACTCATCCTCAGAAGATACAGTTTCTTTCTGAGAAACAACTTATTTACCAGATATTTTGAATGGTATAAGCTTCCTAGTTTGTCCCATAGTTTCTTGGATGAATATTCACCTGAGACATTTAGCAGCACCAAATCTACAAGATAAAGTCATATCATACTTCTTTATTTTATTTCAAGTTTCTCCCATTATTCTATCGACATGCCTATCGGCTGGGTGCCTGGACAGACCATTGTCCATTGTTCTTGATCTACAAGAAGATCTTCCATTTTAAGCTTCTAGAGCTCAAAATTCTGACCATTGAATCTTTCTATCTCTATTCTAGAACTGCTCACCATTCTTTTTCGCTGTCTTTAAAACAATTTATCACTTAGGACTCTTACTGTACCTAGGGTTTATTTCTAAGATTCAATATTGAAAAATGAAGATCTCATATACTCGCAAAAGTATTACACTGCTCCAATAGCTCACTTGTTAGGGAAAACCTAAGCTCTGATACCACATGTTAGGAAATGTAGGACACTTCCACACTAATCCTAGTAGAAGAGAAGAAGAATTTAACCAAGAAAGAAAATGACACAAACAATCACACAATACATCGATATTTTACCCTGGAAACCATTAACTGGGAAAACCAACATTCCTTTGAGAATTCTTCTCTCTTGTTTTCTTATTCAATCTAAATAAAAGGTTACATGTCTTACGTTGGTCCACGCCTAAGACACAATCGACATCATAACTTATTGCACATGCAATAAAAAACCTGTAGCCAATTCGACTTACATATGCATGACCAACATACTACACTTACACATCCATTAACCTGCAAAATTGCATTACAATATCACCTTACAACATCATCCTTTACGGCCTTACAACATGCATCTTTATAGGTTTTACAACAGGTAAAACCCTGAATATTGGCGCCCAAAAAAAGTTTATAGATCCATGTATATCATTGGCTACAAATCTCGCAAATATAAGGATTCTGTTATAGGCAACTCCAAGTTGGGTTTACCAATCAACTACCAGTCAAACTCCATTCATTCTCTAGTTGGTCATGTTACACCCACACTTTGACCTCTTTTCAGTTGACTTGTCATCGATATCTTTGACTTCGACTTTACCCAGTCGACTTCCTCGACCTTCAACTTGTTGTCGATCTACCTCGACCTCAACCTGTTGTTGATGTTGTCGATCTACCTTGATCTCAAACATCAATCGATTTACCTTGGCTAGACCTTCACTGCAAAGAATATATCAACCCAACATTGTCAACACCTACACAATTTTCTCCTCCTTGACCAATAATTGATCCTCCAAACCCTATCGAGGTACAGTCACTTCCTCATCATCATCGACATCATAACTGATATATGGCGCTAAGTCCTCATCAATCGAAACTGCTATCACACTTGGAATGTCATCACCATACATAGTAATATATGTTGGACCCTCAACATCGGTTGATTGAAAAAATTCATCATAAGATCCTACATCTTCTTCTTGTGTTGATTCATCAAAGGTATACCCATCCATTACATTAATGCCATCATCCTCATCGGATAGTTCTGATGCTATCTCATAGCCTACTATTTGGTCTTCCCCTATGCACACATCTTCCTCATGAATAAATGAATGGTCCTCCAAAATATCAATCTGAGGTCTCGTTAAACCTTCCTCATGAAGTGAGGTCTTTGCTTCACCAACATCGGCATATTTGAACCCCTTTTTCTTCTTCTTCCCAGATAGAACCTTCAACAACTCGGGACTCTCTAACAATATTGTGAAATTATTTTGATATTCCTCTATTTCTTTTTGATAGTTCTGAAAGACTTGTAATATTTTTTTCCTGAGTTTTTGACTTGTCTCCATACTGTAAAATTGCATGGATTTTTTCGGAAAAACTCTAAAAAACTGTCGAAATTAGAATGATGATCATTTTAGTTCTCGGAATCCATTTCGGCTGATTTTGTTTTTGAAATTGGGTTATTTTCCGAGAGGAAATCAAATATCCAATTTTTTTTGGAAAATTCTCCTCATAAATTTTTACATCTGAGCTTGAATTGCGTCGCTCTCTTTTTTCCCTAACAATTTCCGCAAAAAGAGCCCAATTTTTTTTGTATTTCTTCTCTATCCAAGGAAAGTGCTTTGATGCAATCACAGAGTGACAATATCACCAGCTCTGATACCAATGTAATATCCCCAATAGAATGGGCTAGGGTATTTTTTCCTTCCATGCAATAAATTTTCTTTATGCTCTAATCTGGTTAACAAATTTTCACAAATAGTTTGTATGCATTCTACTAATAGACATTTTTGGAAAACATATTGCATGTAATTAAAAAAACTAGAAATAGAAGAGACAATAGATGGTATTTTATTATAAAATAATATTTGAATACAAATATCCAAGGTTTCAATGGCAGCTGTAATACATCAATGGAAAACACACAATACAAGCCAAAAACCTGGAATCATGTCATAGCCTCCCCTCAACATATGATATCCAACCCTCCAAGTGGCACAACCTCTCCAAGTAGATCACTACAACCCAATA
>JZKD02S1697835.1:61416-76030 GCA_000966675.3 Picea glauca
TAGTTATAATAGTAGAGGTCATTCAATGTAAAGTGGACTAGGTCCACTATAGTATTAAATAAGACCCACTATGGTAGTTAGATATAATAAATGAGTAATTAGATATAATAAATGTAAGAAGATTTCTTAGAAGGTTTTACTTCTAAAAGATTCCTCCTCTATAATGTTCTTAGGTGATGGTAGCACTATATAAATGGGTTCAAGCAATGTAATGAGATATGCAGAAAAGTATTGTATTCGGAGTTGAAGCTCATTAGGAAGTTGCCCCCTCGAAAAGGCAAGTGAACGTGAAAGGATCATTTCCATAATAAGATTCATTGTATTGTGTTGCTCTACCTCAAGAATTTTGATATAATAAATTGGTGATTTTTTATATTCTTCTTGGATCTATTCTAGTGTATTTTGCATTCAAGTCTTTTATAGTTAACAACACCTTATTTCAAATAAATTTAAATATTATATATATATATATATATATATATATATATATATATATATATATATAGTCTCAAATGTCACTTTATATGATTTAAATTGCGTATCTACATAAATTTAGCATTCCAATATTAGTATACAATTAAAATTGTACTAAAACTTTCACTAGATTAAAACTTTGAAATTAATTTATTAATAATATTTTAAAATATTATTATGCATATGATTTTGTGTAATTCTGTTCATGTTTTTATAGGTGATGATGTTTGTATCACGTAGTAGTCGGGGATGTGTTGAGCACATCCAAGGGAAAGAAAGACGCTTTCCTCAATTGGGGACTTATTATCTAGACATAAATATTTTTTTTTAAATATTAATAAAAAATTAAATATCATTATATGTATGATTTTATGCATACAATTACATTTAAATTCAATACTTTAGTGTGTCAATGCAATTAGTAGAAAAATTTATTAAAAATAAATAAATTTTTATTATATCTGCCTACGGTAGGTTGTAGGTTATATTGTAATCCATTAAGAATCAAATAGCATTGACTTTTGTATTCAGTTTTTATTTGAAATGTTTTCAAAGTTTATAATTTTTTTATTAATTTTAATTTATAAATTAATATTATTTATTTATAAAATTTGAAAATATGGATTTTCAACCATAATAATTAACAAAATTTTTAATTTAATTTTAATAAAATTTGTCAAATAAAAACAAAATTAGAAAAACACTAACCAATCATACCGTTTAATGTTAACGTGCTTAAGAAAATGCCGTTTAAAGGTAAAAATTGACTGAATATCTATAGCTCCATTCTGACGCGGCGTGAAATGATATGCATACGCGTAAGCATTATTGGTAGTGGCGACCTCAAGATACACCTTTCATTTCATATTATCATCACGTGCTGTAACGTGTCATATAATTCGTATACGTACAGTGGGCCAGGTAACAAGGATGGCGTTGGTGATAATTATAAGTTTTATAATTATAAGTTCTTTCTTTCATTGGCTAAACGTTCTACCTTTTGGGTTTTATGTGCGAGGGTTATAAAAAAATTAAATTAAATTGCATTTTTTTTTAAGTTTATGGAGAGAAATCTTGTATCTTAATTAGTTAATATCTTTTGATATTTGTTTAATAATGATTAAAAACATGTATTTTTTTATGAGTCAAGAGATTCCTTTCCCGCGAACAAAAATCTCATACACCAATTTAATCTTTAACAATAACCTTACAAACAAATTATTATTAAATTTGAGTGTAGTGTTTTTAAATATCCTTACATACTTCTTTATATTTAAAATATTAAATCTTGATATTCAATTTCTAATTAATTAATTACAATTTAATTTAATTGCACATCAAACCTAGTATCTCTTCAACTATCAAAATGCATTCTATATTAACATAAATTCTATATATTAAATTATTCGATTTAATATCAATTCTTTTTCAATAAGGAAAAAATACTTATATTAAAAAATATAATAATTTTGTTACATATGCTAGTACAGATATAAATTACAGCAAATCTAAAAAATTTATTGCCACTTGTACAAAAAGTATATCTCTCTGCTCATATTACAAACATATATTCTCAGAAAAAACTGCTTAAAAAGATTAACAAAATTATACTCAGAGTATACAACCTCATATCAAAAAAGAAAAAAAATACTCTTATGACTTCAGTCCATGTCTTGAAAGAAGTTATCTAACTTATAATCTATCATAATTTTCATAGTGTCCTTCATTTTCCACTGCGAAATTTATACCTTCCTCTGCTAGAAGAAGAGCTTCTTTCGACAATAAATCAACTTCCTTGTTATATGCCCTGTAGATATGTTGAGCTTTTAGTTGTGTAAATTTCCCACTCAACACTTGAATTCTTGACATTCAAGGCTAAAGAGAGATCATCTGAAAATTGTTTTCATTAGTAAACCAATCTATTATAATCTTTGAGTCACCTACCATATCAATATTTTTATAACAAGCAAAAACAAGGATACACCACAATGCAAGAAGTTCACCCTTTGTATTTGTACCATTACCACAGTTCATTTTCGATTTGTAAGTGCCTAGAATTGGACATTTTATAACTACTCCAGCCCCACATTTGGTTCCTATGTCTTGTGAAGCTCCATCAAAGAATCCCACTGCCATATCCCAATCAATAAGAGGCGGTCTATCTACTCGTCTACCCTTAACAGGTAAGGATACTTTTATATCTCCCAAGTCCTAACAAATATTGTTGCAGACTTTGTTCCTATTAGGAGTTTGATCTTCAAATATTGCCAAATTCCTTTGTTTCCAGATTTCCCAACAAATATAACTTGGCAGTTTTTTTATATTATCCTTCTTCTCTAACCATTTTTTAAAACAATATGATATATGTCCTCCTTCCCACTTACCTTCACTTTTTATTTGTTTTTGAATATTATACCAAATTTATTTGGAAAAATCACAATCACTAAAAAGATGGTTTATATTTCCTCCTTGTTACCATAGAGGACACATTTGCTAGGCCCTGCAATACCCCTCTTCACCAGATTTTCCCACGTAAGAATTTTTTGTTCAAGTACTAACCAAGTAAATAATTTAACTTTTAAAGGAATCTACCATTGCAAGAGGTCAGAATACCAGAAATGTGTATCTGCCACCTCCTCCTCCATTAATTGAACTTCATAAGCATGTTTAGCATTGACCTATCCCCTCTTAGTGTCCCAGGACCACAATAAAGAATCGTTTTTATCATTTAAATCAATACCCAAGCCTAATAACCCCTTGATAAAGTTATTCCATTCCTCTTATTGTACCCCTTCCAAACCTAGAAATTCAACATTTTTCCAATTTAAATTTCTCGGAACTTCCATATCCAGATTCCATGTTTGTGCTAAAAATTCAATCCCTTTTATATTCATAGTTTGTAGATGATTCCTTGATAATTTATAATATATGTATGCACCAACCATTGGATCAGTCCTAATTCTGATATCTCTCCCATTTCCTGGTTTCTAAGCCAGCCAATCTGTCACTATATCTAAAGAGGAGATGAGAGCCCTCCAAGTATTTGATATTCCAAACCAATTTTTCCTACCTTCTCTTAATCGTTCAACCACCGATTTCTTTCTGATATATTTTTTAAATATAAACTCATTCCATAGTCCAGGTACATTTAGACACCTCCACAAAAAAATTTCTCCAAGGGCTTTCCCAAAGAAAAAAATGTTTTTGATACCCCAGTCACCTACCTTCTTTGGTTTAGCTATCTTTCTCCAATTAATTAAGTGTACCCCTTCTTTTGTATTTTTCCCCTTCCACAGAAAGTTGAACATCCTCTTTCTAATATTATTTAAAATACCTTTTGTAATTTTGGCTAAAGATAACCAGTACACTGGAATACTTTCAAGAACAACTTTAACAAGAGTATACCTTCCCCCTAAACTTAGTCACCTGTGACTCCAGTTTGAAATTTTGGTTTAAAATTTCTTCTCCAACCAGATCCAATCTGTCTTGTTGTAACAATTTGGTTTGAGAAAGCACCTAAGGTATTTGAAACCTTCATCAGCTAGTTTAACATCAAAAGGTAAAATCTCGTTCAACACTTCAATCCCTTCTACTGTCCACCCAACTTCTAAGAAGGATGACTTCTGTGGATTGAAGGCATTCCTGTTGCTTTACAGAATAGTTCCAGAATTTCCTTGTACTCTTTCCATTCCACAATGTTTCCAATCCCAAAGAGAATAATATCATCCACAAACATCAAATGTGTTATGTTTATACCTTTTTCCACCGGGATACATTCTACTTTCTTTTCCAACACCTGTTCATTTATAGCTCTTCTTAGCCCTTCAACAATTAATATAAATAGTAAAGGTGATAAGGGGCACCCCTGCCTTAAACCCATAGAACTTCTAAAGAATATTTTCGTCTTACCATTTATCAAGACTGCATAGTTTGTAGAGGACACACATCCCATGATCCAATCAGTGGCTTCTAAGCTCAACCCCACCTAAAGTAGTACAATCCTTAAGAAGCTCCAATCCACTTTTTCATATGCCTTTATCAAATATAATTTTAAGACCAATGCTTTGATATTTTTCACCTTGATGTTATGTAGGGATTCCTATACTATACCTATGGCATCCATGATTTTTCTGCCCTCAAGAAACCCAAATTGTTCCTTTGATAATCCACAGGATAAGGAGGATTTAATTCTGGTAGCTATGATTTTAGTGATAATCTTATACACTTAGCTGCACAGGGCTATAGGTATAAAACCTCCAAAGGAATCTAGATTATTACTCTTTGGAATAAGGGCAAGGAAAGTAGCATTTAAGGCCCCGGAAACCCAACCTTTCCTCCTAGACTCTTCTACCATCCCTAAAATATCAAGTCCCAAGATATCAAAGAAGGTTAGAAAAAATTCTACTGTCCAGCCATTTGGGCCATGAAATTTTTATCCTTTAAAACCTTTTAGAGTTTTCAAGATTTTTGTTGTAGTAACTGGTTCAGTCACTCTACGAATATCATCCTCATTAAACATCCTTGGATAATTTTTTATAACATCTAGTTGATCAGAGATGTTAAGATTAGACTGTGCCTTATAAATATTATGAAAATATCCCACAACTTCCATTTGAATATCTTGATTGTTTGAAATCACAGAACCATCATCCTTACCAATCTCCCAAATTATGTTAAACTATTTTCTGGAGTTTGCATAAGCATGGAAAAATTTAGTGTTCCTATCACTAGCAACCAACCAGTTAATCCTGCTCTTCTGCCTCCAATTTTCCTCCTCTTGTCTCAAAAGGTTCATTATTCTCTGCTCTTTTTCTAAAACTATAATCGTATCTGCCTCTTTCTCAAAATCCCCTGGATGATTAGAGTAATAAGAGTCCAATTCCATTTCAAGATTTTTCAATTCTTCCCTTGCTTCAAGTTTTTTCTTTTTTTCCCAAGTTATCCCCAGAGATTTGAGAATTTTTATTTTTTTAACCAAAGAATCAATTGGATTTAGAACCTCCAATCCCAACAGCCAGCCCAATTATTTCTCACAAAATTAACTAGTTCTGGATCCTTCAGCCAAATAGAATTGAATTTGAAGGGATAATTAACTTTTTCTTGAACTTGTTCCAAATGTAGTATGACAGGCAGATGGTCAGATACATTTAGAGGACTTAACCAGGTTCTATACCTCATCCCTGAAAAAGCAAGGTCCTCAGATATCAAAAATATGTCCAATCTCTTAGCTATGTAATCCTTCCCTCCTCTACCATTCCTCCAGGTGGAGACGATTTTTATAGGTTCTACGTCCACCAACCCCTCTTCTAGTATCAACTATCTGAAAAAAGGTTGTAAAGGATCTGCTCGAGCATGATCACCCCAAACCTCTCTATTAGAAATAGTAAAATTTAAATCCCCCCGAAGAATTAGAAAGTTTTCCTTTAGTATCCCATCTCTTTTGATAGAATCCCAAAAGACCTCTCTATCTGAATATGGTCCATAACAGTTTATTAACTTCAATCTTTTATCCAAGTCTTTTACCAATCTTTCCAACATAATCCCAGCATGAGTCAAGCATGCAGAAAAATCATATTTTTTTGGGTTCCAAATGGTTAATAATCCATTTGAGAGACCGGATGAATCCACTCCACATGAAAACCAGTTAGGTAGGATCTTAGTAAAAGTATCCCTAGCTTTTGTAACACTGGCCATGGTTTCCTGTATAAGGATGACATATGGTTTTGTTAGGTCTATAAATATTTTTAGGGCTAAGTGTTTATTTATGCCCTCCACTCCCCTAACATTAATAGAGGCTACAATCATTTTTTAACCCTAGCTAGGGATTTGTATTCTCTAAGCGCCCTTGATCCCACAACTTGAGCAGATCCAACATTAGCCTCTTTTCCTTTCTCACACCCTAGCTTTCTCACACTTCTAGTCTGAAGTGGCAAGAAGCATTTCTCCAACCCACCTCAAACTGCCCCTTTCAAAACATAACCCTCTCCCAACACATATATCACAGGCTTGTTCCCAATAACTACCCCCTCTAGCCTCTTTTCCTTTCTCACACCCTAGCTTTCTTGCACTTCTAGTCTTAAGTGGCGAGAAGTATTTCTCCAACCCACCTCGAACTGCCCCTTTCAAAACTTAAGTCTATCCCAACATAGATATCACAGGCTTGTTCCCAATAACTACCCCCTCCTCCACCTTTTCCACAGACTTAGAAATCATATCTCCCCGTGCAAATATAGGCAGATTAGGTCTATTGAGAATATCTCTGTATGACGGGATATAAGTGAAAAGTGAGTCCTCAACCTCCGCCTACACTGCCCTCTCTATTTGTGGGGTATTAATTAAGACATCAACCAAATCTTCACCAGTCCTATGAATATTTAAAGCCTGTGTTGGAACATAAAATGTACTAGGAATTTCCATTTGTCCTTCTAGAGTTTCAACCTTAGGTAATTCCTTAGGATGGCTTTTACTAACTGTGTTGCTTACAAGGCCCTCCGCCAATACCTTCCCACCCTCTTTTTCTCTCGGTTGGATCAAATTTCCTCCTTCAATTAAATTCCTTACATGGCTCCCACAACCCAAACTACACATTACAGTTACAGCTTCGGGAGAATCACTACCCACAGTTCGTAAACTATCCCCTACCACTAACGAAGGGCCAACTGGACATGTATTAACCCCCTACAAAATTGTTCCATTCAGCATTATCCCTTTTGCCAAAGACCTCATCTCTCTCCCTCCTACCACAAGAATCACTAATTCCTCCCCTCCCAAGACACTGCCTCTCTCCACCAAACTTCCGCCAGCATATGAAGGACACTCCTCTCTACGGTTTTCACACACAGACCAACTCATGCTATCTAACCTCCCTGCTACGGCTAACTCAGAACCAAGGGTAAACCGATCACAACACTTTTTCCCCCTGACGGAGCTTGTATTACAGAATAAATCTTTTTTGAGGCATGGATGTATAGACTTGCTCATTTCAATAGTGTTATCCATAACCGTCAGTTGCTAGATCTCAATCTTGTCCTCTGGCGAACTGATCAAACCATGAGACAACTCCAACGAGTTTTCTTCAATGTGCTCCACGACCTCTGCTAACAACTTCGGCTTGTAAAACCCCAAACAATTATTCCTTAAGTGTCCAGTCTCTTTACAAAACAAACATCTGAAAGGCACCCCCTGTAAATCAAGTTTTTGTACAAATACTGCTCCCCATGACTCCATCTCGATCTCAGAGGACAAACCTTCATACATATCCATCTGCACCAGGAATTTACCCATCCATCTGTAAGTTCCCACAAGAACTCTAGGATCCACATAAAGAAATTTTCCAATGGAATTTCCTATAGCCCTGAATGCCTCCCGATTCCAAACCGATGGCGAACACCAGGGCATTAGTACCCACAGATGTTTGTACCTGATGGATTCCTTCTCTGGATTAAATGCAACATGCCATTGATTTAACATCAAACTCCCAATTTTTACTATCAAGATCATATTTAAGATCTTTTCAGTATCCTCCGTGGACTTGAACAAAAAATAGAACCACCCCTTTGATAATATGTATGCTTCTAGGATATAACCCAGCACTGGACCCCAACATTCTGAAACCCATTTGTGTATCTCCTTAGCTGTCATGGCTTTGTAGCCAAACCTGCCAACAAGTCCCCTGCTAGCGTATTATTTTGCTTCCATTACCCCTATATCACAACCTAAGAAGAGTTTGATCTTCGCTTTTCTCTCCTTCCAGGGTTGTTGGCCAACCCACTAAAGAGGCACCTTCCTGTGAGTATATGTTGCCTCGGCCAGCTTTGCCTTACCCTTTCCAACCCCAAACTCCACACTCTTCAAGTTTATATCTTGCCCGGGACCCAATGTCGATTTCACCTGGCAATTACGCAAAGGATAGAGTGCTCTGAACTTCTCTAGTCCATCCCCAACAATTTCCTTTTCCCCTGATCCCTCCACAAAACCCACATTAAAAAAACCTACGACCGAAGAAACCTCACAAAAATTATTTTCCGGTTGAAATGAAGGTGGATCTAGCATACAAGCCTTGTCCGATTCCCAAGTAAAAAGGTCATTAATGACCTCAGTGACACTCTTGTCCTTAGAAATGTTTTTGACCTCACCATATGTCCTAAACGATGAAAGAGCTTCCAAATCAACCTCATTAATGACCTTCCTCACGTCAGCTAGTACTCAGGTTATTCTGACTCGCCTTAAATCCTCCTGATAATCCTCGTCAGTCTTTAATAAAGCCTTCTGACTCCACCAATAATCATCATCCAACTCCTCCATTAGATCCAAGGCTCAATCAACCATTCCTCACCCAACCCTAAAGCTCTAACACAAACAGCCCTACCATCAAATCGCTCCCTTAAACCCCTACCCACCAAAAGAGCACTCAACTCCCAACTAGATTTGGCGTATCTTGTACCAAGATAGGCACTGGAAGACAACCGATCCTCCATTGTCCGCCATTTTAGCTGAACCTCTCGGCTTCCCAAAACCTAAAATTCAATCAAGACCCGACCCATCGAATTGAGAGTACTCTTCTCACCAATTTAATATCAATTCTATTTAGCCGGTTCAATGCAACATTGGCGATCCAACCTGTAGGTCAATTCTAAGTATTAAAGTAAAAAACTTCATAAAGTTAATAACCAACCATCTTATACTTCATTTAAAACACCAAAGTGTTAATTTCATTTCTTTTGACTTTTCATATCATAGGATTCTATGCTTTATTTTGTTTGGGTATGGGACATTCGTTATTAAATTCTAATCCTATGCTTTATTTTGTTTGTATATGGGACATTAGTTATTAAATTCATCTTCATTCATTCCATTATGATATGACGTGTTGTTTAAAGCAAAATTTAACATGTTTTGTATAATAATTAATTTATAATAAATTTCTACATCATTTATATTTCACATTTTCTCAAACCATTTTATAAACAATTTGTTTTACCATCTTTGTAATTAATATACTTATTATTAATAAGTAACCAAAGGGAAGAAATACTTATTCTCATCGTTAATAAATTATCATATTTAAAACAAAACCATATTTTAATATTATTTTGAAGATAAAATTAAACTTAATTTCATATTCATATTGAAGTGCCTTTTTCACTGTATACCTTTTATTCACCTACAAAAATCTATTTTGAAAATATCAAATTAAACATAATTTTCATTACATAAAATTTAGAAGAGTCTATATGTAAGAAAGCATTAAGCACAGCATATTAAATAAATTTAAATTTTGGGTAGCTATTGCACTTAACATCAATCCGACAAATCATTTAAAATTAACATATAAATCCTTCGATACTTAAAAAAAAAAAAAAAAATTATTTCCTTTCTTATTTAAAGGATTATCAAATTGAAGTGTTTAAACTTTAATTTTTGAAAATAGCAAATTAAACATAATTTTCATTACCTAAAATTTAGAAGAGTCTATATGTATAAAAGCATTAAGCACCGCATATTAAATAAATAAGCATTAAGCACCTTGCGGCCTATTAAATACGCCCCATGCGAATTGTTCTGCACACATGGGAAATATCACTCCAATATGGTTTCTATGGAGTTATTATGCATCCCCCTCGACCTTGTGATAATTTTCGATGATTCGAGTACTGCTTTTCCTGCTAGATATATATATATTTTTTATTTATTTATTTATATGTCTAGAGGAATCAGCAACTAGTTTGGCACGTGCTCATGTTACATGTGGTTGTGTTATCCAACTGCTACCACTATAACCATGTGGCCGTGTTATCCAACTGCTACCACAATAACCTCTAGGTGTGCCCACGAGACTCCTTATGTGGCACACATTGTAAGTCGGGGGGAGTTGAACTCGAAACCTCATAAAACTTCATTTTCACGACACTTGCCAATTGAGCTACCCCCAAACAACAGTCTTATTTTTGAATTATAAGTACACGTGTTATATAATTGCAGCAATAACCTCTTCGGCCAACCCTAGTCTCTCGGATTATGGTATTGCTCTCTTCACAATGAATTTTCCCCCATAATGTGGAGGATAAGTCGTTCACCCTATTAATGTATGGATTGCAAAATGGAAAAGATGCAAGGACAAATTCAAACACAACAATCAGAGATCAAGGCCTTGAGACATTCAAATGCACAGTTAGCCCGCCAATTGCAGGAGCAAGAGACCAAAAAATATGAGGAGTTGCAAATGGTCTTGCGAGAAGTCAATCATCACTCAACCCAAATTTGGTCTCTACATTGTGAACCTCAAAACCGTCCACCATATGATCACGCCGAAGCACAACCTTTTCCATCACAAGGATCAACAGCATCATGCGAAGTGATTCAACCTCCTCTGATTCAATCTGCGCGTGAAGACCACGAAGCAACTCTAGGAGAGGTGGACATAAATCTTAAACTCTTTTAAGCACAATTTTATGTAGACCAAAATTTGTTTTTGTTATTCTCCTTTGTCAATGTTTACCCATAGCATTTTTGCAGTAGTATTAAGGTCTTTAATCCCATCTTTAGGAGCAATCATGTCATATGTAATTCTGCAAAGTTGCACCAGGCCATAGACCATTTTGATACTTTGTACTTCTGAGTTGTTTTTTCTCACACAACCATCCTTTTAATAAAATAGATATTGGTTTATGTAAAACATCACACTTTTCAAATAATTATTTGAAATAAGAGATATCCCATTAAAAATTCCTAGTTAGAGTAAGGTTTCTTAAACACAAATCCTTAACGTTTTTTTGGAAGAGATTTTCATTCCTTATGTTTTCTTGTGTGTATCTTAACCATGTTTTCAAAATAAGACAATTCTACTTTAAAATTTAAAATGATGGAGCAACCATCATCATTTTAACTTTGCTTTTAGATTATGGATTTAAATAATACATTATTACAAGTTTCAAGTGTTTCATAATTAATTTATCTTTTTATTTTGAACAACATACAATATTACAAGACAGATAATACATTATTACAAGTTTCAAGTGTTAATTACTTTAGCCTTTTGTTTTGAACAACTTACAATATTATCTTAAAACATATTTTTAAACAACTTCGCTGCTAATTTTACTTCTTTAAATTATTCTTATTAAATATCAAACATAAAATGCCTTAAAAACTAATATATATATATATATATAATTAATGATGAGTACATCATTAATTAACATTGAAAGGAGACAAGTATAAAAAATAACTAACACTTTGCCCAATTCAATATGAACCTGAAAGTAATCAATTTGAAAGCAATGTATAAAGATCCTTAAAAAAGAAAAAAAATATTTATGTAAATAGGTTCCTAGATATGTCAAATTAATTTAATCTAATGTATATCAATTTAATTTAATTTAATATATGTAATGAATATGTATTAGCAAAATAGACATTTTTAAAATATAGTGTAACACCTCGTTTTCTCCCATCATAGTAATTATGCTTAAGACTTCATATGATTATGTTATGAATCTTGTAATCTTGTTTTGATTAATGAAAACACCAGACATCTGACTAAGAAGGAAAGAGCCTTGGTAGTACTAGCCACATGATATCACATGTGGAATTCATGAAGCAAGGATTGATGAAGTGGGTTGGCAAGGTGGAGCTAAGATGTTTTTAGTGAAGAAAATATGAATCTTTCTTAGCGAGATAGCTTATGCTTGCAAACATGAACTCACACCTACTAGGGTACCTAGATCGGAAGGAAACCACATAACCAATTATGGAGGTCATATTGGTGGTTGACACAATTAATAACTATTGACAGTTTGGTCCCTTGGAGAAGGCAAGGGTCGATTGGATGACTTGATGTAGAGTACACCATGGATTACCCCCCTAGGGATTAGGAATTTAGATAGTAGGTGGCATATGATAGAATCCATGAGATTCCCAAGGATTGGTGAGGAAGAGACCAAAGGTGAAAAACATCACCCAGACAAACATATGAGAGATAGAGAAAGAGGGAGGAGGATATGGTGAGAGGTAGAGACTTGAGAAGCCAAAAAAAAGGCAAGTTTCCAAGAGTGGTATCAAAAGAGAACAGAGCACACATCGAATAGAGGAAATTAATTTGAGAAAGAGTGCATGTCCTACGAGCTTGTAGACGAAGGGAAAAACTAGCAAGGACGTTTGCTAGTGCAAATCGAAGAAAGGAATAGGTCTGAAATCTTTCATTGAAGAAAAAGAGGAAGCTTGTCCAGTTTAATGATGATCAACCTGAAACAGAGAAGACTTAGATCCATACTAGAGAAATAAAGGGATGCAACTTGGTACTTATTGGACATAAACCAACACTAGTAAGGGGAGGTTGTTGAGGGACTATACAGCAGAGAAGGGGCTCCCATGTGTAGAAAATCCAATTTATAAACTACTTGATAAACTTGTGGAAGCCCTTAGCTCAGTGGGAAGGGGGGGGATTCTACTGTTGTCAACGGAGGAAGGAGAGTAACCTTCCTAGATCATCCGAGTTGGAAATACCAACTGGATCATTCCCTTGTCTAGGCACCAATATTTTTATTACTTTATTCCCTCAACATAACTTTTCCATAATTTATCCTTATGTAACTACTTTAACCTGCAACTTTCTTATTGCAATATCTAAAAACTCCTGAAGTGTTCTCAACTTCATGAGTTAACGATACTCACATCATTTTAGTTGTTATCGTAATCATCTCTATGTCATATAACATATACATTAATTAACCAAAATGCATTCAATCATTCATTTAATACCACTTGTAACATTTTCAATAGCTCCAAAAAGTGATCTCAGAATTGTAACAACAACAATCCAATCACCTTTATCTAGTATCCATATTAATATAATGTAGTTATCCATGATTATGTATTTTCATCACCACATGCTTTTCATAATGTAACAAATAATTATGAATAAAATAACAAAAATCAAGGTGTCAATACCCATGGCCACATCTACATAAGGCATCCTTGCATTGACCACAATACCACATAAATATGCCATGAATTCCACCATGATGAGCTGGAAGGTCTGGCCAATGCCTCAACACATCATCCGAACTCTTCCCAATACTGCTTGACTATTTGGGTGCCTTCCTCTTTAACCCATACACAACATAAGGAAATATAATTCCTAAGTGCTCTTCAGTGTTAGTAAAGAGGTTGCATTCCAAACATCAACTATATAGGGGAAGCCATTGAGCACTCACATAGCGCTATAGCCCTTCTGTATCTAGCCATATCATGGTCTCACACATGACTAGAACTATGGATATTCATTGCTATAGTAGGATTATGTCTCCTAATTTGATCGAGTTATGATCTCATAACCAATCATAACACAATATGAAACTAACATTTTAACTAAATGCATTCTAGTATCAATAACATTTAAATACTCTAGGCCTTCGACCATTACATATCAATTTAAATATTGAAAAATTAATCGATGGAATTCTTACATCAATTCCCTTCAACATCAGAAGCAATAAAATGCATACTTGCATGGCTATTATCAACCTAATTGATGCTACCTAATTAACTAGCATTTGTAGAAGCTCGCAGGTTTCCTCCTCCATCCTTTTGATCACCATTCCTACCACCTTCATGGGTTTCACATAGAGGGAAATCATAAGCAACAACAACATCCACATATTTAACCATGATATATCGATTTTTTCCCGAATACATAATCCATCATTAATCATACTCAATCACCATAACATCATTATTGCATAAAAGAAAAATATCCTAAGTCCGAAATACTATCATATGCATATCCAAGCATGTACATGTGCACAAATACACATTCATATGCACCAATCATTCACTGTCATCATTCCTATTAATGCATGTGCATTCTAAATTATTTGTATGCATCATGCACTCTAGTACATTTTTGTTTCAATTAACTTATTATTTATTTATTTATGTTTTAGCTAGTTGTCCTTGAATTTCTTCAGATCATTGCTTCCTTGTGTTCTTTCAATATGCTCATCTGCACTATTGTTCCATTGTATGAACTCCTTCAATCCAAGTTCCACTTGGCCATTCTTCCATCCAGCCAATGTGTTCTATTTGCAACATCTTATCTTAGGTAGCCATACCCAAAATTTTACCTTTATGAAACATTCCA
>JZKD02S1697835.1:80098-107904 GCA_000966675.3 Picea glauca
TGTCCTTCCTCCCAAGAAGCTCATGTAACCACTTTTCTTAATTAAAACCAATATGGGTGAATAAAATATAATAAAAAGACGTATCCCCTTAAGCCCCCTCTATCATGGAATCATATCCCACTATCTCTTTTGTCCTTGTTAGTCCTGCAACCAGTAATGTATTTGATTAATATATATAGAAGTATTACATTTCCTAGGCACTCTGGCCCCTTTCCAACTTTACCATCTCACCAGCCTATGGAACAACTCATGAGCTCATGACTTACAAATATAACAAAGAATAACAATACTATAAAATTACATTGCATACATTATATTAGTCTATTAGAAAAAATTATTCTTACAGTCCATGTGATCAACTTACATTCCACTTGAAATAGTTCACAGCAAAACCAATCACATGCACAAGTTCTTCTATCTTTTAAAAACTAGCCCTGAGGGCTTCTCAATATTCATTAACACAATATATGTCCTTGAATTAGTCCTTGAGTTTATACAATGCTTGAAGATCCCCCTTAAAAGTAGGCATCTTCTTCTATTTACACTATTTTTCCTAACTATTTTGTGACTCTTTGCATTCTCTTAAAGAAACTATTACAAAACTATTAATATTCCATCTACTTGATGACATGTGTACAAAGAAAAGAAAAATTGGAAGTAGATCATAAAATAAAAAATAAGTTATAGGTAATAGAAATTTAGAATTTGTTATTTTGTCCTTTTATAGATTCTTCTCCCAGATGTATGCTACCCATATTTTCAATTGATCATGCAAATATATGAGTCTATGGTATGAAAGCTCTTCTATGGTAGTTGAGTTCATAGCTACGTTCTTGTCAAGGGTCTACATATCTTTTGATACGAAGGCATGATTGCATGAACCATAGTATGGACCTTTATTAGGTCCATTGTTAATATAGTGGTTTCCTTGGTGAATCCTCGCCTACGACTTGTGTTGTCATGTACCTTGATTACTAGTTCTTCCATTATAAGGTTTTTCCCAAGCTCCTCTAGTTGGGAAAGTCAGAATAACTTGAGTAATTCTTTTGCCTCTTTGTGTATGCCTGAAAAGATTGACATTGAGCTAGTTGTTTCCTTGTCTACTTTATTTCTTTCTTTCTAACAACGGTCTAGTGCATAGGTGTTGGTTTTCCTTTCCTTGGATGAGGGACAATAAAACTCAACTGGTGCAATTGAGTTTTTTGCGATCCATGTATCAATAATGTTCATTCCCTCCTAGATAATATTGAATTGTGTGAGTTTGGTTTTCATCGTGCTATGTTGGTCTATGATGATAGAAATTATGTCCAGGAACATGTGCAGGTGAGTGTACATGTTAATTAAGGCCTCCTCTAGCTCAGTTCTTATATTTTCCATACTAGTTTTGAAGCTTTGTAGGTTGTCTTAATCCACCTTTACCGATTGAAGCTTTTCCTTAAACTCTCTACTCCTTGCTTCTTTCTCTAGATTTTCCTGGCACAGATTTCAAAAATTGTATTATGTGGAAGTCATGAAGGTAGATTCGGTAGAGGCCATGGAGATGGGGTCTTTTCTGATGTCTTCAGTTACAAGAGTTTGTGTAAAAAATGAGATTTGGTTTCATTCATTCACAAACACCTTCTTTGCTCGTTCTTGGATGATTTTTCCTAAAGATTTTTCGTAGTTAAATTTCTTCAGATTGGGGACTTCTAGTGCTTTAAAAGGAGCTTGGAATCCTAGATCTATCCCACCAAATTGGGACTGAATACCGGTGTCTATAGTAAAAATATTTGGTAGGTTAGCGTCCATTGGGACTATCTGACTGTTTCTAGCTTCCTCACCCTTTTTCCTTTGTTCTTATTCTGTTTCTTTGTCTGTAGCTTCCTTGGCTTCCATATGTGTTGCTTCAGCTGCTGCTACGACTATTGTCTCAGCTTATTCTACTAAATCTTTTTCGGCTACTACCTTTTTCTTAACCTCTTTCTCAGAAGTCGCCTTTGCTTTTGCTTCAGTTGTTGTTGATGTTGTTAAACTGCTACATCAGTTTTAGCTTTAGCTTTGTAAGCTTCAATCATCCTTTTATTTTTTGAGGCGTCGCTTTTTTTTTTTCACTTTTGCCTTGTCTCTTATTTTCCTATCTTATAATTTTTCCTCATCCTCTACAGACCCAAACTGTGTATATGCAGTGGTGATGGATGTTGTTTCTACTTGTTCTTCTACTTTTCTTTATAGCCTCTTCTCATGCCTTTTCTTCGTCTCCAATCCTCCCTAGGGGTCTACCTCTCCTTTTGAAGAGGACATCATCGTAAGTTCTGTCATCATAGTGTACTTTTTCCCCTTCCTAGATTTTTGAACTATACTTCCAAGGCAGACCTATCTTGTTAAAATGTTCTTTTACGACCTTTTTGGGGTCGTATCTCCTGAACATTTCCTCCTCAAAACTATATGAATGTAAAATATATACTTCCTTATGGTCTTGTTTAGTGTTTGAAAATAAATAAGTACCAATTTATAGTGGAAATGAAGGCCATATCCCCTTCTTATCTTTGTATAGTATTCCACTGACTCCGTAGATTATTGTTTGGTATGGCACCTCTTGAAGAACTAATATGTCTAATACAAATTGAAGCAGTAAATGAGGGGATTTCATGGTTTCATACACTCTAATGTAGGTGTCGTGTTCCATCATGTACCAATTTACAATTCTTTTGATGAGTACGATTGCTTTATCGTTCATGCATGGAGTGGGTGTGTAGAAGATGAATTCTTATAATGACGCTAGGAAGTGCTTGCAAATATTGACCTGATGCTCCGTTGACTAATCTAGATTGACATTGAATATGATACTGGGATCCCAAACTACCATGTAATATGTGAAAAATGATCCTCTCAAGGTGTGGTATGGAAATGTCCATACATAAGAGGCCTCCTGAGAACCTCTAGTAAGCAAGGCCACTCAGTGTTGAAATAACTTGATCAAATCATCAATGTACTTCTCTTCTAGGGAATCAACCTCATGATAGAAAAAACTAAGTCTCTCCTCTGTGTCAATTACTGCACTGTCTCCAATCCCAGGGTTCCAATCTATCCTCATAAAGGAACCACCACGCTGATGTTGCACTACTCTGATCATAATCATTTGACCATCGTACTCACTTTGTGTCCACAAGCTATAGTGCTGCAAAGGATCGCATCCACTTTCAAGGATCATTCCCATCCAATATATCACCACTCTAATATTATATATCATAGAGAATTCTATGTGGTCACCAAGTCTCCAAGTATCAAAGGGAAATACCTCAATACTCTAGTACCTCATGTGTGCTGCAGATATCCAAGTATCATCCGAACAATCTCCCAACATATCGTCTACAAAGTCCGTCTGGGAGAACACAAGAACCCCATAGATGGTAAAGTCACCAGGATCCCACACTAGCATGTAATACATGAAGCACCCTCTACTCATAACACCAGTCTGTAAGGATCCAATACAATAATCCACCTAACAATCCCTCATAAGCCATAAAATCATAGGCTACATAAACATGATCAACTCCTCAGAAGACCACTCGTCCAAGAAATCACTCCTAAGCATCCCAAAAGTAAACTTTGGAAAGTCAAATCCGGTGCTCTCCTCTCTAATAATTTTTGAGCTATCAAGATTTGTAATCCCAGGGTCCCAAACTAATCCTGGAAAGGTACCACCATATTGACGCTGCACCACTATGATCATTATCATCAGACCAATGTGCCTAGTCTACATCCTCCTCTCCTAGAACCCTAAGTTGATCCCCCTGAAAGGATTGAAGCCACCATATTGAATTATCTCATGTGGAAGTGTTTCACTAAAGTCTAATATTGCAAGTCCATGGATGGACTCAAGTTTGTCTTACCCTATAGAGTAACTCTCTACCTCTCCTCTATTGATGTCCCAAAAATTAAGTAGACCAATCACTGTCACAATTTTGTCGACCATCATCTGAATCAATTCATCACTCAGATGAATTCTCGGATCCCACCACCAAATAGGAAGTCCATAGCTCCTAATACTTGTTAACTATTTCTGCACCATACTAGTAATCATCATAGTCAAAATGAGCCAAGTCCCTGGTATGCCCTCATATCATGGAATCCGAGTACCAGGAATCAACTTTGTTCCTGCTAGTCTATTCGGATCCTGCCAAACTAGATGAAGAAACATGTTATCTTGATCATCATCAATGTACCTGAGTAATCTGTGGAGTCTAAATACCTCCTTGGAAAGTATCTCTATCGCATGTGGTGCCTCATACTCATATGAGTACCCAGAATGCCTTGTTGAAGGTAAATCACACATAGCCCTCATAATCATCTCTCTAAGTGGGGACTATGGGGCTACAAGTGTGCAACCTATGTAGTGGATAGTGCCATCCACCACTCTATCGGGTGGAATCTTTGTGAGATGACCCAATACAATCTATATCTCCTCATGTGCTACGACCACATAGTCTAAACAAAAGAACTATGACAAGGCTATAATCTTGTTTGTCTCATCCAACTGACTCAGGTGAGTCCTCCAAGTCCTGTCGAATATATTTTTGGAATCATAAAAAGGCACTAGATTCTAATAGGTGCTCTGGTCAACCCCAATGGTATGATCAAGGAATCAAGGTAACATCCGAGAGTGATCCTATGGACATCCTTCTCTTTGTCCCTGCTCTAGTGATATCCCACTCAAAGATTAGTCTTTGAGGGATCTACCTCTCCATGAGGCTCGTCCATCCTCTCATCGATCCTGGGTGAACCAAACTCAATGATATGTATGAAGTCTTTGTCTGGAGGTCTCCCTAGGGGAAATATCCCAAAAACCCATTTTTGTGTTGGTTTTGTCACACAGGTGAGAAAACACACAACACTTACCTTCTTAGTTAAGTCAACTAAACAAGATATAGGTTTCTTAGTTGATTAAATAACCAAATACACATGAAATAAGGAAATTAAACTAAAAAAAAAAAAAAGAAATAAATGTTGGAGAAGCTTGCAAGAACTAGAACCATGAAAAACAAAAAATGACCAGCATATAGCTACCAATGGATCAATATATTGATAGGCTAACACCGTAGAGAAAAGAATGGACTTATGAATCCCCTCTTCCTCCTTGGGAGGGATCTTGAGTTCCCTAATAGAAATCTCTTCTCTTCATGCAATGGAAAGTGGCAATGGTGAAGAAATACAATGCCACTCCTCTCAAGAGGTGAGTGGAATGACCCTTGCTATAGTTATTGAATGATTCAAAGAGAAAAGAGGATCCTCCAAGAATAATTTTTGCATCATAACAATACCTTGAATTTCTTCTTTTTCTAGCACACCCATGGCACATATTTATAGTGTCCATTTATGACAAGATACAACCGGTTCATAGTGTGAACAAGGGGCCTTTTAGGGCACTTCCTAGATCTTGACTAACCTCCAAACTAGATTTCGCTCGGCTATGAGTGTCAAATCATGTTGGGGGTTGTACTAGAAGTGGTTGAGAGGCCGACAAGATTCATACATGCGTCGTTCATGAGAAGTGCGTGAATTTTCTCATAGATAGTTGCGAATTTTTCGCACAGTGCGCGCTAAGGTCTGTGTTAGCCTACACACTATGTGCGTGCTTCCTTTTTTGAAATTGTGCACTTTAATTTTTGAACCCAATGTATATTTTTGTGCCTTTTTGATGGACTTTGATGTTGTAGGTGTACTAATTGTTGCTGTAATTGATGTCTTTCTTCAACCATTCTGTGCAATTTTGCAGATTATTTTTCAGTGATAACACCCATTGCATACCATCATACATTGTTGTATGTTGTTGTAACCCATTGCGCACTATTGTATTATCGTGTACCATCCTATTTTGTATATGTGCCACTATATCAATAACTCTACTAATATGGTGGATTTTGTTGTTGTCAAGGATGAAGAGTGTGTCAAACTATGCTCGTAAAAATCTCCTAGATCTCCCATTCCTTGTCTTCAATGAACTTAAGAGCAAGGTCCTTATCCATGAACAACTGCAAGTAATAAAATTTCATTTTCTCTAGTGCTTATTTGATGATGCGTAATTGAGCACCTGTGATCCCATATGAAACTCTTTTTTGTCTCTCATCCATCTGATATTTCGACATAATGTATTCAATATACTCATGATTATTGTCTTCCCTTGTCTATCAGGAAATGCAGGACACTTCCACACTAATCCTAGCAGAAGAGAAGAAGAATTTAATCAATAAAGCAAATGACACAAGCAATCACACAATACACCAATATTTTACCCTAAAAACCCTTAACCAGGAAAAATAACATTCCTTTGAGCATTCTTCTCTCTTGTTGTCTTATTCAATATGAATAAAAGGTTACATGTCTTACCTTGGTCCAAACCTAAGACACAATCAACATCATACCCTCTTGCACAGGAAAGAACAACCCTTTAGCCAATTTGGCTTACATATGCATGACCAACATCCTCCACTTACACATGAATTAACCTGCAAAAGTGAATTACACGATCACCTTACAACAAAATCCTTTATGACCTTACAACATGCCTCTTTATAGGGTTTACAACAGGAAAAACATTAAAGACTGATGCCCAAAAAACTGTTACAGATCCATGCACATCATTGGATATAAATCCTGTAAATATTAGGATTTCGTTAAAGTCAAATCCAAGTTGGGTTTATGAGTGGACTACCAGTCGACCTCCATTCAGTCTCTAGTCAGTCATTTCATGCCCACACTTTGACTTCTTTTCGGTTGACTTTTTGTCGATATCTTCGACTTCTAATTCACCTGGTTGAATTCCTCGACCTTCTACTTGTTGTCGATATACCTCGAACTCGACTTGTTGTCGATGCTGTGAATATACCTCGACCTCGACCTCGAATGTTAGTCAATTTACCTTGACTATACTTTCATTGCAAAGAACATAACAACCCAAAATCCTCCCACTTGTTGTCTTCTTTACTAAAATAGGAGATTCCTGAACTTTCGTTCATAGATCAAGGGCAACAATTCCCATTGCCTCTCTACACTAAGATAACTTCACAACACTCACAGACTTGGTCAAGGAGTCTGTTGTGTTTTCTAACATGTCTACTTTCTCCAGTAGCATATTGTTACTTTCCATCATATCTCTTACGAAATGGTATTGTACATCAATGTGCTTAGTCTTTTAATGACAAGCATGGTTATTTGTCATTAATATTGCACTTTGACTATCGCAACTTACTTTCATAGATCTCTTCCCAAACCCAATTCCTGAACACAATCTTTGAATCCATATTGCTTCTTTTCTTCCATGAGTGACCGCCATGTATTCAGATTCTTTTTTTGACAAGGCTACAACCTCCTGTCACTTACTCATCCAACTTATTTCTCCACCGAGCATTTTGAAGACATATCCACTAGTCGACCTCCATCCATATCTCAAGCACAGTCAGTGCCGAAAAATCCATGTACATATGATTTACAACTGTCACCTCCAGGTTATCCTTGGTAGCATATAATAAAGTTCTTTGTGCCACACAGATACCTGAAAACTCTCTTGACAACTTCCCAGTGCTCCTTTCCAGGTGTCAACATGTACCTGCTCAACACTCCCACTGCATGGGAAATGTTTGGTCAAGTGAAGACCATCAAATACATTAGACTACCAACAACACTTGGATAGGGAACACATTCCATGTCCTCTATGTCTTCCTATGTCTTTGGACACTATTCAACAATAAGCCTTGCTCCCACTAGAATTGGCACCTTCATCGGTTTGCAATCCTGCATGTTGAATTGTTTCATAATTGTTTCAATATACTTTGTATTATTCAACTAGATATTTCTAGCGGCTCAATCTATCTTAATATCCATTCCCAGAATGAAGTTGGTTGCTACGATATCCTTCATGTAAAACTTGGAGGATAGTTGCTTATTCACCTCCTTTATTACGCTCATGATTTTTCCAATCAACATCATGTCATCAACATACAAATCTACATATATGAAACACCCACCTTATTTCTTGTAATATATGTAGTGATCAACTTTTCTTCTCACAAATCGAAAACTAATAATGTAGGTGTCAAACTTCCAGTACCAAATCCTTGGTGATTTATTTACACCATTAACAGATATCTTGAGTTTGCACACCAACTCTTTCTTGCCCTTTATTACAAATCCTTCAGGTTGTTTCATGTAGATTTATTCTTTTAGGTTCCCATGTAGGAACATTGTCTTTACATCCATATATTCTATCTACAAATCGAATGCTACAGCTAGATACATTAGTGCACTAATGGAAGTTAGTTTTGCAACAAGAGAAAAAATCTCACCAAAGTCGACTCCCTAGACTTGGGAATAACCTTTCGCTACTATTCGAGCATTGAACTTCTCGACTTGGCCTGTGTCATTCATCCTCTTCTTGAACACCCGCTTGCTACCAATGAGATTTATTCCACTAGGTAACTTGACTAAATCCCATGTCTCATTCTTGTACACGGATTCCATCTCTTTGACAATGGAATCCTTCCAAAGTTTACCCTCTGTTAAGTTGACTGCCTCACCAACCAACTTGGGCTCATCGTCGATGGAAACTAACAAAAATGTGGAATGGAAGTTAGATGGAATATACCTTTCGACTGGTTTTCTTATTCTTTCCGATCTCCTTAGCACCAGAGTCAATTGTTCCACCTCTTCCTCAGATTCAGTCAACTCATATGAATCATATTCTTCATTTCTCATTTCAAACCACACCATATCAGTATTATTCTTAGTTTGAACAACTTCCTCAGGCTCAAATTTACCTCCAACTCCTTTGAAGACCACATCTCAAATCTACATTGTTCTCCTTGATGTAGGATCCCAGAGATTATATCGTTTCATCCCTTCTTTATATCTGATGAAAATACATTTGACTTCCTTCTTGTCCAGCTTTCTCCACTTTTCCTTGGAAACATGCACAAATGCATCACATCCAAACACTTTGATATGTGTCACCGAACGCTTCTTACCATACCATGCCTATTTTGGAGTCATGTTGACTAGAACCAATGAAGGAGACATATTCACCATATATCTTACAGTCTCGGCTTCCTTTGCCCCGAATTATTGTGTGATCCAATCACCATTGAGCATGCTCCTTGCCTTTCCTGTCAATGTTTTGTTCATTCTCTTGACAACTCCATTTTGTTGTGGGGTATATGGTGTGGTCGATCCTTCCATTTTATTTCTTCTCATTTCTTCTAACAACAGAGAAACAACCATGTCCTCTAGTGCTAGTGTGGTTGTGTTACTCCCAATAGCCATGATTAAGCTATCTTGGGAGTCTGGAAAAGAACATAATAGGTTGATACAATTATCCTCATCAATTATTTTTACATCCATAGACAATAACTTGCTTAACATGATGTTAAACACATTTAAATGATCATTCATCGAACTACCATCACTCATCCACAAAAGATACAATTTATTTCTGAGAAACAACTTATTTACTAGAGATTTCGACTGGTATAATCTTCCCATATTGTCCCACAATTTCTTGGTCGAATATTCACCTGAGACATTCCACAACAACGAATCTGCAAGACAAAGTCGTATCACACTTCTTTATTTTCTTTCGAGTTTCTCCCATTCTTATGTCGACATGGCTGTTGGTTGGGTACCTGGATAGACCATTGTCCATTGTTCTCGATCTGCAATAAGATATTCCATTTTAAGATTCTAGAGCTCAAAATTTTGACCATTGAAACTTTCTATATCTATTCTAGAACTTCTCGCCATTCTTTACCACAATCATTAAAACAATTTATGACTTAGGACTCTTATTGTACCTAGGGTTTAGTTCTCATATTCAAGATTGGAAAATCAAGATATAATATACTCGCCAAATCATTACACCGCTCTGATAACTCACTTGTTAGGGAAGACCTAAGCTCTGATATCACATGTCAGGAAATGCATGACACTTCCACACTAATCCTAGTAGAAGAGAAGAAGAATTTAATCAAGAAAGCAATGGCATAAGCAATCACACAATACATGGATATTTTACCCTAGAAACAATTAACCAGGAAAACCAACATTCCTTTGAGCATTCTTCTCTCTTGTTGTCTTATTCAATCCAAATAAAAGGTTACATGTCTTACCTTGGTCCACACCTAAGACACAATCAACATCATATCCTCTTGCACAGGTAAGAACAACCCTATAGCCAATTTGGATTACATATGCATGAACAACATCTTACACTTACACATGCATTAACCTAAAAAAATGCATTACAAGATCACCTTACAACAACATCCTTTACAACCTTACAACATGCCTCTTTATAGGCTTTACAACAAGTAAAACTCTAAATATTTGCACCCGAAAAATGGTTACAGATCCATGCATATTATTGGATACAAATCTCACAAATCTCAGGATTATGTTACAGTCGAATCCAAGTTGGGTTTACAAGTCAACTACCAGTGGAACTCCATTTAGTCTATAGTCGGTCGTATCATGCTTTCACTTCGACCTCTTGTCGATTGACTTGTCGTTGATATCTTTGACTTTGAATTTACCCGGTTGACTTCCTCGACCTTCGAATTTATGATATACCTCGACCTCAACCTATTGTTGATATTGTCGATCTACCTCGACCTCAACCATCAATCGAATTACTAAATCAATAAATGTGGACATAAACTAATCTCCCTAGATCCACCTAGATCTAGACCAAAATAGGACAGGACATACTACTTTCCCTAAGTTACAATCATTGAACTAAGTGTCAAAGAAGGAATTGATGACTTACCTTTAGGATCTCTTCCTTATATCTTTGTTGTTCCCGCTTCACTCCGATGTTCTTATGAAACCAGATCTGCAATGACACAAACCAACCAAAGCAAAAGAAACTATGATAGATTCAACAAGAACTTAAACATGAGATCAAGGAGTCATGTAATAAAATGAGAATAATTTTATGGGAATGAGACATGCCATTGTATTATATTGAATAAAAGTGGAAGATACAACCAAAATGATTTGATGTCACAAGTTCCCTTTTAGTGGTCCTTCATTCCAGCACACACATATATTTGTTCTGAGATTTTCATGAAGATGATCTTCAAAATCTTGATGGGCAAATATAGACCTCAAGTATCAACTGAAATATTATTCTTCACATAATCTCTAGACTATTCTTCTAGCAATCCTTTGCTCAACTTTGCTTAACTGTGCTTAACCTTTTCCATGAGAAGCCCATTATTATATAGGAGAAGATGAACTGGTTAAAGGGATGAGGATGATGCCACCAGATTAGAGAATTCTGTAGGATCGTAACCATACAGACGCCACCTCACATTCCAGAAGATTCCCCTTCTAGAAACTTCTTGAACCTCTTTCCTCTTTTGGCCTTCAAACGCTGCCGCACCCTGCCTATATGGTAGCCTGCGGAAATCCTGCAGGCCAGCTATAGAGCATCCTGCAGAAATCATGGATTTCCGCACTGTACACTATGGGTAGCCTATGACATCCTTTTAAAAAGTAGTCTTGCAGGGGAGGAAAGCAGTCACTTTTCTCAGGCAAAAGATGATTTTGAGGACCTGATTACATGCTTGTGAATTCATCATCAGAGTGAAAAAAATAATGTGTAACAGAATTCTCCCCAAAGTATGAGGTTGAAACTTTTGACAATCGAAATACTTTGTAAAATACATCTGTGTGTTGGGAACAAAGAATGCACCAATTGAGAACCTGCAAACAAACAAGCATCTGCACAATATGATATAATGTCTGAAGTAGGCATTCCCATGTTCAGACTATAGATGATTGAACTCATAAGTATAAGTCATGGCCACTAATGATACACTGTGGATCCATGTCATCAAAATGTTACATAGCTTCCAAGAATACACAGTGGATCTATGTATGAGAATAAATTTGGATGGAACCATAGCCACGAGACATACAAAGTGGATCTATGTGTCAATAAAAATCATCAATATTCCAATGCAACCTGAACCATGAATGATGAGATCCAGGGTCTTCAATCCGATCGTCCATGAGTACGAATCTAGCCATGTGATTAAAGGTGTTGGAGTCGAACATTGTTAGAAACCGCTTGATTAACGGTCATTAATGAAAACCGTTAACAAGTGCGAGGGAAATCACCATTAATGTGAATGATTCCCAAGGTACTATAGTACAATCCAACGAATGTGAACAAATGAACTGAAGTCGAACATTCGATAGAATCTTTTGATCAGGGACCAATGATGTGAATTCACTGTCAAGAGCGAAGAAATTTTCCATTAGGGCTTGTAGGCTCTAAGGTACTAAACAATTTCTAGGTCTCACCCCTGGATAATGAGGTGAAGTCAATAGGTAGATACTCATCATAGGAGGGCCTTGATGTATCCCCCATCAATGACACAAAATAAGTAATAGATTTAGGATAGAGTAAAATATGAATATGATCTGAAACTGACACAGGAAAGGCCGACATGGTAGGAATTGACAATTGCAGATGGCTGACTCAAGAGAGGGATTATTCGGATTTCTCTTGAACATATGGATGACAGGACGATAGTCTTGGCAGCATTGACTCAAAGACAACCCAATATATAAACTTGCAGAAAGTCAGACGAGAGACAAATGGATTTCCCAACCCAGATTCAAATGATGAAAAAATGGGGTGTCATGTTCAAGAGCGACTCTTCACTGCCACTAACACAGATACAGAGACAACTTTCTTTCCAAAATTCCCCCCCACCATTTCTGGAAAGTACCTCTTTATTTTTACACAAGCTTGAGGAGGATAACATATGCTTGTAATGTAAGCTCATCCTTCGGATGAGTCCCTCAGAGTATTTTTAACGAACCCTAAGAAGGAGTGGTTCGGTCCCATGCGGATCTTTCGATGTTTGTTTAACAAGTCCAAAGATAGAAAACTCGGGGGTTTTTCATGTTTATAGAGTCTGAAAAACACTTAAAGAGAACTCTCTCAGTTCCTTTTTCATAAAATAGTTCGACAGGACTGAAAAAGTGATAAACTATCACCCATCAAATGTTTTATTCAAATACTTTTACGAGCGTGAAAAGAACAAGGTCGCTCGACAATATTTTCGTTTTTATGGAGTGTGAAAAGAGCTTAAATGTTACTCCATGTGTGTCACTTTTCATGTTACCATGACGAGTATGAAAAATGAAAAAAATATACTTGGTTTCATTCTCATAAATTTTCAAGCATGAGAACGAACGAAGAGTGAACTCGAGGTTTTACTAAAAAACCCTAAAAATTATTGATATGCGTAACGAAGAGAAAACAAATTATGGAGCAAACATCCATACTCCGTTAATTAGGACCCTAGTCTTCTTCCTGCAAGAAACAAGACACTCACGAGGCTATTAGACTTGAGGGTTTATAACAAAATGCATTTATATATAAAATAAAATATTATGAAAAAAGGTAAAAAGTGAAATAAATAAGAGTAAGAGCTCTTTTTACCATTTCATTTGCATTTGGTCAAGAACTTGTCTAAAACCCCTTTTTTACCCCTTACTTCGGTTGTCGATTGTGAGGAGCATAGGTGACCATTCGGCGAATGGTCTCCCTCAAGACGGTAAGCTCTTCATCCTCTTCCTTTTAAATGGATTGAAATTCGTTTTTAGTGGTTAAAAGATGTTTTTTGGGTGAGTTTTTGGGCCGGTAGGCGTGCTTTGGGGCTGCCGCATGTGACTAGTATTGGGCCCTACAGAAATCTTGCATTGTAACTGAAGCTTGGTTGTGACAGCTGAAAACCCAAAAAGAAATGCATGCGTTGGACCAAAAAGAATTCAAAAAATGACGATTAAAGTTGCTAACTATATTCTCTCATCTCCATGCAGGTGGTTGATTGCCAAAATGTTGGAGTGGATAGAACGAGAGAACGAGGATGGTGACTCCATGGATTTTAATGATCCGGGCACTGTAAATGCCCTGCGATAGTGTGGCTTGTTAAAGTTCTTCAAAATCCAGGGCATGAGAGCCCAACTAAGACTATTAGAGTACTTGGTCCACATGTGGGACATGGACCAACAAGTGTTTCATGTGGGTGTCCATGTTCTTTCCTTCGACATCGAAGATATTTACTTTTTTATGGGGCTATCCTGTCATGGGGTACATGTGACCCTAGCAGGGGGTCGAGGTGGTGGATTTTCGATGAGCGAGTACATCCGTCGATATTGCGAACCTCAGGCCGAGAGGTGCAAAGGTAAATTGGCCATTAGAGTAGTTCAGGATCTGACTCTTAGAACCATTCTCTTTACTATTGCACGAATGGCGAGAAGTTCTTCGCTGCACATGGCCCTCCAGAGTTATTTTCAATACGCAATTGAATGCACAGAACCTCGAGTGTTTAATTGGTGTGACGGTATGCTCTGCAGTATGAAGACACAACTCACTAAAATAAATAATGGAGACCTAAAATAGTTTGGGTATGGATCCATTTTGGTGTCTTTCTTCTTGGAAAGAGTCCCTCATTTGCGTCTGTAGGTAGAGTGGGGAATACTAGCCCCACGAGATCTAAGAATGAAATGGTGGTGCGACCTTATGGCGCGACATGTAACGGGCCCCATTGTCAAGTACAATGATGCATTTTTTGACTGATTAAGGCCCCAAATTTTGATGATCGATGATTATGCATATGTCGGCCTGGAATTTTAGGGCAATCTTGACTTTGTTCTCTCTAAGGGATTTCAATGGGGAAATCTAGGTAAGAAAGACATTTTGTTCTTTATAGTGTTTTTTGTGGATTTTGAGGATATAAGATGTTTTTGTGTTTTCGATCTAAAGACTAATCAAAAACTTTTTGACCATGCAGATGTAGGGCCACACCGGCCTCCGGGCACATCTTCGATTCAGAGATGAGGAGAGGCAGGTGTAGTAGCAGGGTGGGATGCTGGTGACTATGAGGTAATGGAGAAGAACCTAGAGGGTCTGACAGTAGGCATTCCCAACATCTCGATCGAGAAGATCCCGAAGCGTTATCAATGCCATATTGTAGGTGTGTCCGGCTCACTTAGTTGGTTACTTTGTAGGGTGGCACAAGCAATAGTATGCTACCGTGAGAAACATCCATGATGCTATTTTGTATAAGCCATGGGATTCATATTTTGATATTTTGGTCCTTGGATGGAAAACATTTTTGTAAAACATTTTATCATTATATATATACATGAGGCTTCTACCAACTTACTCTGCTTCTATATATAATGTGTAATGTGTGATTGGATTTATAAATGTCTCAAATGCCTGTCTAACACATAATTAGCTAGAGCATCAGTTAATGTATTTATACATCTAGGAATGTGTTGATATTCAATATAATCGAAATAACGTTCCAAGAGGCGAATTCATAGATATACCCGTAACAAAGTAGGACTTCAAATAGTATAGACATTATTTAATTGGAGCACTACTAACTGCGAATCAAGTCGTACAATGAAGTGATGAATTCCAAGTGAAATAACATCGGTCAATAATTCGATGACTGCGCTATATTCCGTGATATTATTGGTTGCATGACCGAGGCAAACACCTTGTAGACTGATAAGTTCATTGGTAGGTGCATAGATTGCCCAAGAAACAGAAGCTAGGTTCTGAGTACTATGAATAGCACCATTGGTGAAGCCAATATAGGGTAGCGAAGACACCGACATATGGAAACCAAGCACAATGCAAGGTAAGCAGTTGGGGGTGGAAACCAAATAATGAAAAGCACAAAATGTAACACACAAGAGTATGGTACAGTAAAAGTACAAGCACTAATGCAAAGACAGTCTAAGCATAGCACTTATTAAAGTAAAGACCATTTTTGGGTTCACTCAAAGGAATGCCATCATAATATACTAACCCGTAAGATCCCTTCTCTAACACTCGTTTGGTGATACATGGACCTCGCCACATAGCTTCAAATTTTCTGACTCCTAGTAGATCATGATCTTGTTCATAGAGGAGAACTAGATCTCCCTCAAAGAAAACACATGGCTTGACATGCTTGTCATATTGGGATTTCACGCGTTTCTTCTGGGTTTCAATAACTAGGGTGGCATCACGACAGGCCTCATCTAATTGCATAAGATGCAATAAATGTTCTTCTTCGGCAGAGATGTTTGGGAGACGTTCGACGACTAGATTTAAATATGGTATTTCACATTCAATCGGGAGAACAACTTCAATTCCGTGGACTAGTTGAAAAGGGGTAAATCCTGTAGCAGACTTCGCGGATGTTCGATAGGCCCATAATGCTGAAAACAACATCGTGTGCCAACTGGTCTTATGGATTCCTATTATCTGATGAAGCATAGTGATAAGGATTTTATTTATTTCTTCAACTTGTCCGTTGGCCTGTGGATAGTAGGGGGGTTGAGTTTTCATGCTGAAGACCCAACTTGTTGGTAAGTTCAGACATCATAAATTTTCAAAAATGGATACCGTGATCAGTAACGATAGCTTGTGGGATCTTGAATCAAGTAATAGTATGATTAAATATGAAAAGAGCTGCAGTTTTCCCAGTATTGTCGAATGTAGGAATCACCTCGGCCCATTTTGTGAAATAATCCATGGCTATGATAATGTATCCATGCCTCCCGACCGAGTGAGGGTTACAGGTCATGAAATAGATACCCCATTTTTTGAAAGGTCCAACGGAAATTACAGGGTGTAAGGGAGCGAGATGTGATCTTATTTTATTATTGTACGTTTGGAAAGCATGGCATTTTTGGATGGCAGTAATACATTCCTTGAATAAAGAAGGCCAAAAATACCCTTCTCGTAAGATATTTTGAGCAGTAGCATACCGAGACATGTGACCACCACATGCTCCAGAATGGAATTCATTCAACTCTTTCTTAGCCTCGTCACAGGTGAGACATCGTCGAAAACCAGAGTCAACCCCATGACAATAAAGAGTATCACTGAGGATGATATATTGATGAGCTTGATATCATATACAATGAAGGTCAGCGCTAGATCGATTGGGGCGGAAAGTTTGAGTCTGGAGATATATAATGATATCTCCATACCAAAGGTCATCGAAATTGATCAGAAAAAGAGATTCATCAGGTAAAGAATCTACTGCAACGTTTTCTGTCTTAGTGTAGGGAAGGTCACACATTAGTTCGACAAACACCAAAGATTTATTACACTTAGCGCGTTCAAATTCTAAGTCAAACTCTTGGAGAATCACTATCCATTTAGAGTACTTTTCCCCTAGCAATTGGCATGTAAGAATGTGTTGCATGGGGTTGCAATTGGAAATTATAGTGGTCTTGCGTAATAGGATGTAGTGATGGAAACGTTGGACAACTTGAACAACTGCTAGGTCTAGTTTTTCAACATGTAAATATTTGGTTTCGGTGGTCGTGAGACTCCGACTCAAATAATAGATGACATGTTTGTCATGTGAATCATCTTCTTGGACTAGAACCATGGTGATGGTAGAGTCTGAAGCAGCTAGATAAAGGAAGTAATCTCGACTATAATCGGGTGGGAAAAGTAATGGGGTATGGGTTAAAGTTAGTTTCAAAGATTTGAAAGATTTGTTGGCAGTGGAATCCCATACAAATTCAGAACCTTTCTTTAGCAGTCGAGTAAATCCGAGCATTAATTGAATGTAGTTTGGGATCAAACGACGTAAAAAAATTTCCTTCCCTTGCAAACTTTGAAACTGGCGAAGTGAAGAAGGAGGAGGGAGATTGAGGATCGCCTGTACCTTCAAAGGATTGACCCTAATCCCCTAGTGTGAAACGATAAAACCTAGAAGTTGGTCAGAATCCAAACAAAAAACACATTTGTGTGGGTTTAAGCGTATACGATAGAACCGACAATGAAGGAAAATGGCTCATAGGTGTGTCGGATGGTCACTACGATGCATGCAATGTGCCAGTAGGTCATCTAGATATGGTTGTACAATGTGCTTAATATCATGAAAATCATAAGACATGGCATGTTGAAAAGTTGCACCGACATTCTTTAAAATGAAGGGTAGTTTATGGTAGGCAAAGGTGCCCCAAGGACAAATAAAATCGTTTTTGTGTTGATCCGCAGGTAAGATGTTGATTTTATTATAGCTAGAGAAACCATCCATTAAAGAGAAGATTTCACTCCCGACGCAATCGTCGACGATCTGATCAACAAAGGGGGTGGGAAAGTTTTCTTTAGGACAAGATTGATTGATATTTCTATAATCGACATAGACGCAGATCGTACCTTGTTTCTTGTTAACCGGAACGAGATTGGATACCCAATCAGTTAAAGCCACAGGATAAATAAAGCAATATTTAAGAAGGTTTTCAACTTCAAGCTTGATAACAACTGCTTTACGGGGGTGGACCGGACGAAGTCTCTGTCGGACGGGTCTAGCACCTGGTTACATCTTAATTTCGTGTACAACAATATCAGGGTCAATACCCAACATTTCTTCATATCTCCAAGCAAAGATGTCACGAAACTCTTGGAAAATTGATTTATGTGCGACAACCTTGTCAGTGGAGCACGAAGCTCCGATGTGAACATTTTCGACAACTCCAGGTTTAATGGATATGTCGAGGGGGATGGTGGGAGAAATATTACTTAAGTTCCCTTCATATAACACATCGTGTGACGACTCAGGAACAAAGGAAATGATAGCAATGGTCGACGGAGTCGAGATCCGTTGGAAGCTCTCGATGGTGTGTTGTTTGAGGAAGAGAATGGAACGATGATGTCCATCATCCCAAGGGGTGTCTTCCATCGACATAACTACATAATCATCTCATTTGTGGGAAAAATAGCGCGGAACGGTTCAAGAGACGAATCATCTAGAGAGAGGGCAGGAGGGGTTGCCAATTGAATGGCTTGATAGGTGGATTCAACTGGACTTAAAGGCATTTGGTTGCCGTATCGAGGATAATCACTAGGTTTGGGTATTACCCACGGGTCGGAAGATGTGTGAGTTTTGCGAATGGAGGTGGAAATCATGTTGATCGAGGAAACCAAAGGAGGTGGAACATCGGGAGGTGGGATTGGGAACGTACCTATCAGAGTTGAATCTTTAAGTAGGCCCACACCGACGTTCTCATACCTAGGCAGTGTCTTCGCGATAAAAGGTACGTTGCTAGTACGAGTGTCAGAGTTGAAAAAGGCTAGCTGGTCAACAGTAATGACCTTTCCTTGATCTGGAAAACATATAACACGAAAAAGGGTAGACACAATGACGTGCATCACATAAATCCAGCTATGGCCAAGTAAGAGGTTATAATAGAGAGGTTCGTCAAAGACCTCAACTTCAACATTGATCGATTTTCCTTCCAACTTAATATACAATGAAGGAAGTACACTGTAGGGCTTAAACCCAGATCCATTGAAGGCTTTAAGCATGTTACGTGATTCAATAAGAGGAGGATAGTCAATGGCCTTCCAACGGGAAACATACATTACACATGTGGAGGCACCCTCATCAATAACAGTCCTACAGATGTTCTTGTCGGAGGCAACAACTTCTATTTGGAATGCTAGTTGAGGGGGGAGTCTTGGAATGTGATCTTCGAGGTAAAAAATTATCAAATTTGTATCCATAACATCAATTCCACTGACATCCTTTAGTAGTGTCGTATGTTGAGCAGGGAAACTTTGAAGGACTTCGAGAGCCGACATTGCAGAAGGTGCTTGTGCCAAGTCTTCTACAATACTGTAGTTCTGAGTAGCACGTGCATGAGGATTGAATCCGAAATTTTGAACAACACCCTTTGGGGGAAGGAGAAGAACTATATCGAGACTCGGTCATTTGAGATGAAGAGGACCATTGCGAGGTGAAGTTGAGGGAGGTTTTTGAACCAACGAAGGCAGTATATTGTCAACCTTCTCCTTTAAGGAAGAGTAATCTTTGGCCCGAGTGGTAAGTGTAACGTTATTCTTTCTAGAATCACCAGTACACATGAGTACATAAGAAGTAGTGGAGAGAGAGGGTTGGTCATGGATGACCAATTGGGCCTGTTGTTGAGAAGGGAAAGGTTGAGACAAAACGGCAAGTGTGGGAGGTTTAGCGGTCCCTTGGAGGAACTTAGTAACCTCGTCCCCTCTTGGACAATCTTTTGTATAGTGATCATCACCATAGATAAGGCAAGGGTATCAGGGTTTGCACTTATCCTTATCATCAGCAGGTTGGGTTTTGGATTTCTTAGACTGCAGGTTGATTTTATCCTCCTTATTCTTACCCTTCCCTTTTTTAGATTTATTCTTTCTGGAAGGGGTAGATTGAACAGAGTTAACCTCAGAGGTTTTATCGGTGGGAGGAGTAGGAGACAAATCATTTTGAACATTAGAAGCATCAGACTTGTGGTTGGTGGGAGAGGCTTGCATATTTTGAGGTTGAGCAAGGAAAGTGCCAATCACACCATTAGCCGCATGAGAAGCAGCAAGGGTAGTTGAGGTAGCGGTAGTATAAGGGCGAGGTGCATTAGGGAGTAAGTCGTAAAGAGTACCCATTTATGAATAAACAAGGTCGAGGTATTGAGTGCGGCTGATAGCCTATTCTTTGGTGACAACTCCACCCATGGAAACATCACGAGAAATTTCATTCACGAATGATTTCATGAACCACTCTGCCAATAAATGATCAGGAAAATCGAGTTTGATCAAACGTCGTCTTCGTCTCCACTCATGAATTTGATCAGAGATGTGATTGGCCTTATTTTGCTTGAAGGAACTCAGGATCTCGGTTCTTGTTTCATAATGGATCGGTAATTGGTAGTGTGTAAGGAAAGCCATGGCTAGGGTATTAATGTCAGTGAAGAAACCTCATGGTAGTTCTATACACCACTTTGCAGCCGAACCTGTGAGAGTTCATTGGAAGAGTCGTAACCGAATGGAATCATCCATAAAAGAGTTGGATGAACAAAAAAGGTGGAAAGTCATGACATGGTTGTTCAGATCCTCTCACAGTTTAATGTCAAATTTTGGGATGTCAGACGGTAATTTGGTGGGGAGAATGTAGGATAGGATCATTCAAGATTCTAGACAAATTAGGTAGGTCCAAAGTGGCTAAAAAGGGTAATTTTCTATTCACCAGAGGATATTGGTGACTTTGGGGAGGGAGTCCCATCGGTATACTAGTAGGACCATAAGCAGTCTGTGTGTGAGGCGAAGGTCTTAACAGATTCAGACGTGTGTGCGGAGGCATGTAGCCATAGGGTTGTACTGATTGGGGATGTTCCCTTGGGGAGGGACACTAGGTTGAACGTTTGAACCCCAAATGGGATTGGAAGAATTGAGGTATGCCTGGCCCTAACTAGGGGGTATAAAAGAGCTAACTTGAGGTTGTTTCCCCCCAAATGATTGTGGATTTCCTTGAATAAGAATATTCCAATACTAGGCTAGTGATCCGGGGATGTTCTGTCCATATTGTGGATTATATCCTTCGAGCGAGGGTTGTCCTCCAGGCGAGGATGATGCCCCAATTTGGGTTTGACCCCCAAATTGAGTTTTCCCCCCTGGGTTATACTGTCCCCCAATAGGAATCTGATAAATAGAAGTGAATAACGGAGTAGAACTTCCAAAGGTTGTAGAACCATTGGGTTCAAATCCTCCTATAAAAGGTGGATAAGACCCTCTGGAGAGGAACTGGGATGGTGTCGGAATGGAACCAGAAGCAACATTATACTTAGGAGGAGTAAAGACTCCAGAAGCTCTACATGGAACTTGGGTAGGAATGGTGATAGAAGCATTCAAAGCATTATACCCAAGAGGGAGTGACAAGATTTGTCTAGATGAAAGCGATGTGTCAGTAGGAGGTTGGCTAGCCACCGTATTTCCGGTGGGAATAATTGTAGTGTTTGGGACCATTGTGGAATGGGCCTACTGAAGAGGGATAGTTGAGCTAGGACCAGCCTCTGAACCAATGAAGAAATAAAAATTTGTACTGTTAAAGTGATCTAAAGGTATTGTAAATGTAGTAGATGTCTCGGGTGGTTCAGAAACGACAGGTATATTAGCTCCTGCCTCTGAGTCGGGAGGGTTCCGGCTAGAAGTTGGAGTTTGAGATATGTCAGTGATCCAAAAATGATCCTCGTTTTCAAGGCCAGAAAGGATTCCAGTTGGTATTCCAGAAGTGTCAACAACAAGTTCTCTGGACGAGTTCAGTTGGAGAATATGTTCCTTGTATCTAGGAGGTAAGCAGAAAGTGTCAAAAGAATAAAAAATTATTTGAAAACTTTCTAAAGAGTCAGTTCTTTCTTCTTGTGAAGGTATGTGGTCCTGGATCTCACTCTGTTGAGGATATTCCTCTGGTGGATTAGGAAGAAAGGGTTTAGAAACTTCTGGATCTTCTGGAGGTAGTCCTTGCATCCTATGCGAACGGCGTGGAGGGTCAATGTTGGCCGAACCAAAAATTTTATGGAAAAAACCTATGGCCAGCTATGTAAACAAACATCACCCACTAGTAGAATCTAGAAATCAAAACCAAGAAAACATAATCTTCCTATTCTGAGGTCACTAGTTGGTGATGAAATCCAACGTCGCGAAGTCAAGACAAGAAGGGGTTGGGCTAGGGTGGAAAAGTTACGTTAACGACCTGCTTAATAGACTTATACCCTAGTGCAAGCTCCCACACATAATCATGGGTATACCCTTCAAGGAGCCCGAGTGAGTCTGACCAACATCGATTCTAGGTACTGTGAAGACTTTCCCCTCCACAATCACCTCATGTAAGACCATAAGAAGATAGGCAACTAAGGTTACCAAAAACAACAACGATGCCTGGGGAGACAGTCGACAGTCCGATCCACATGCAAGGGTAGGGTATCTAGCCCAAAATCAACTTGAGAGGCTTCCACTCATCATTGTGGGTATACCTTCAAGAGACCCCCATAATACATGCAATCTCTACACCGAGATCAACAAAGTAGGGTGAGTAACTCTGCCAATCTCAAAGTGACCTCAGGTTTGACCCTTATGTGAGAAGGGCTTCCCAGGACAAAATGTTGCAAATGGAATTTAAAACTCCCTATCACAAGATGCTATTGTGTGTTTTGTGATTTGGAGAGTGTGTCTCACCGCCTATTCCAAATCTCTAGCCTAGCTAATGTTGGTCTGAAAAATCCCTAGAAAAAATTACTAGTTAAGTTTTAGATTTTCGCAATATTTTTAAAGGTTGTTGTTACTCAAGAGGGAGATGGGAATGAAACCAATGTTGTGTAATACCTTGACCCAACAATATGCAAATAGAAATGAATGATGCAAATTTTCGTTCAATGAATTCTATCTACATCAGGGAGAAGGTGTTTCTAGAATGATGTAAGCTACGAAATATACTTTATTTTTCTTTAAATGAACACAATTTTAAACAACCAATAAATAATGAAGTTCTTCAATGTTCTCTTCTCTTAAATGCAATAAACTTTATTATGTATGATTATTCAAAAGAATGGATAACTTCAAATTCTTCCTTTCTAAGAGCAAACCGAGGGCATGACAGAGAAAGGACAAGTAATCCAAGAAAATTTATACCTTCAACAACACCCAAATCAAACTTTCAATGAAGATAAAAGTAAAAAAATGACAAGAAAGTATTTCTCCAAATGCAAATGAAAAATAACGTCTCAATCATGAAGCAATCCAGAATACATAATCAATCCAAAACTTCAAATCCAATCCAAGACTTTTAATCGAACAAGCACTCAGATACAAGCTCAGAGATTATACCCTTGTTATTAAAAATAAAAAAAGAAAATTGGAAAATGACTAAGAGAGGTGTTCGACCTCCGAAAACCAATCAAAAACATGTTAAGCATGAGAAAATAGTCAAATACTAGCTAAAAAAGTTCCCCCCAACTGACTAAAGCAAAAACTGGGCATCAACAGAGGCCAAAACCCCACTCAAAAATTTCACAGACGCTGCCACAGGCTAATAGCACATTACAATGTGGAAATCTAGAGTTTCTGCAGGCTAGAAACAGACAGAGTGTGGAAAGTACGCACTGCAGCAAATAGCTAGGGTGAAAAAATCAAAGGTTTCCGTAGGCTAGGTATAGGGTGCAGTGCGGACACGTCTGAAAATCAAGAAATTTTGAGAAAAAAGGTAAAAAATCTCAGTGAAATTTCAAACTTAGAGAGTCTGAATGGATCTCCCATAGACTCAAAGATTGAATTCAGATAAAAAAGAGTAGGAAAAAACAATTGGCCAACAAAAAACCACAATCAAGAAATTCCCCAGTGGAGTCGCCAATTTTGTTATAGGATAAATCAGTAAATGCGTACATAAACTAATCTCCCTAGATCCACTTGGATCTAGAACAAAACAAGACAGGACATAACACTTTCCCTAAGTTACAATCTTTGATCTAAGTGTCAAAGAAGGAATTGATGACTTACCTTTGGGATCACTTCCTTATATCTTTGTTGTTCCCGCTTCGCTCTGGTGTTCTTGTGAAACCATATCTGCAATGACACAAACCAAGGAAGGTGAAGGAAACTATGATAGATTCAACAAGAACTTAAACATGAGATCAAGGAGTCATGTAATAAAATGAGAATATTTTTATGGGAAAGAGACATGCCACTGTATTATATTGAATAAAAGTGGAAGATACAACCAAAATCCCTTGATGTCGCAAGTTCCCTTTTAGTGGTCCTTCGTTCCAACACACACATATATTTGTTCCAAGATTTGCATGAAGATGATCTTCAAAAGCTTGATGGGAAAATATAGACCTCAAGTATCAACTGAAATAATATTCTTCACTCAATCTCCAGCCTATTCTTCCAGCAATCCTTTGCTCAACTTTTCTTAACTGTTCTTAACCTTTTCCATGAGAAGCCCATTATTATATAGGAGAAGCTAAAGTGGTTAAAGGGATGAGGATGATTCCACCATATCAGAGAAGTCCGTAGGATTGTAACCATACGAACGCCACCTCACATTCTAGAAGATTCCCCTTCTAGAAAATTCTTGAACCTCTTTCCTCTTTTGGCCTTCAAACGCCACCACACCCTTCCTATATGGCAGCCTGCAAAAATCCGGCAGGCCAGCTATAGAGCAGCCTGTGGAAATCATGGATTTCTGCACTATACACTATGGGTAGCCTGCGACGTCCTTCTAAAATGTAGTCTTGCAAGGGAGGAAAGAACACACTTTTCTCAGGAAAAAGATGATTTTGAGGACATGATTACATGCTTGTGAAGTCATGATCAAAGTGACCAAAATAATGTGTAACAACCTTGACTAGACTTTCATTGCAAAGAATATAACAACCCAACATTGTCAACACCTACACAATTTGCACCTCCTCGACCAATAATTGGTCCTTCAAACCCTGTTAAGGTACAATCACGTCCTCATCATCATAGAAATCATAACTGAGATATGGTGCTAAGTCCTCAACAATCAGAAGTGCTATCACACTTGGGATTCCCTCACCATACATAGTGATATATGTTTGGACCCTCAACATCCACTGATTGGAACAAGTCATCATAATATCCTGCATCTTCCTCTTGTGTTGATTCATCAGAGGTATACCCATCCATTACATTAATTCCATCATCTAAATCAGATAGTTCAGATGTTATTTCATAGGCTAATATTTGGTCTTCCTCTATGCACACATCCTCCTCATGGCTAAATGCATGCTCCTCCAAAATATCAATATGAGGTCTCATTAAACCTGGATGTCTATAATATCCAACCGAGTTTCCAATGTCAAATTTTCCCAGACATCTAGTAATTCTTTCCTGGTATTTGTTCCCACACCACAATTAAAGGTCCATTTATAAACAGTTTGATCAAAGATCCTAATCACCCCCCCTGCACCAATCAGTTGGCCATCTGGGTGAGTTTCTCCATCAAACCATCCCACTGTAGCCCCAATTTTTTGTGGTGGAAAATTATATCGGACATAAGGCTCCTTATGAATAATTGATATTCTAATAAAAGCTCCAAGGGACTTGAAAACTACAGAATATATAGAAGGAAATCCATTCTCAAATAATACCCTATTACGTTCCAACCAAACATTCGGGCATATTAAGAAAGGCAGTGTAGTGTACTCAGGCTTCTCTTTTAACCACTTCCCATAACATTCGGTTAATATACTTCCCTCTCAATATTTCATTATGTTTATCATGCTTCAAGTTTTGTACCAAACCTGTTGTGTAAATATGCAATTTATTAATAGATGATTTACAATCTCTGATTCCTTTTTACAAAGATGAAAAATGTTAGGCCCTTCCCATCCTTTTGACTTTAAACTATCCCAAGTTAATATTTTGTTTTCCACTAATAACCAAATGAAAAGTTTTATTTTGAGAGATAAATCCCATTTCCAACAAGAACGTCTCCATCCACCAATTCACTGCTGCCATTTTGTAGAAGCTAAAGCATCATAGAAATTTTTGAGATAAATAAGGCCTGACTTATCTCCCCTAATCCACTTTAGGTCATATGGTATGTCCTGTAGTTGGACCCCCGAGCCAATTAATTCTCTGCTGAATAAATCCCATTCCTTTTCCACTTCTCCAGAGAGTCCCATTTCGTCACTCTCTTTCCACTGAGAGGAGATAAAGCCAGGCCGATTAATTCCTCTAGCCTGATAAAGAAGAGTTATGTTTTCTTCTATTTTAATGAATATAGGAGTTCTTGAGACAGAAAGGAAGTAGTCCCCAATCCCATACTCATATCTCTAATAATATAAATAGAATTCCACGACCCTCGACTCCAACTCAACCAATGAGTAATAAGATGAACATATTTTAAGATATTTTTCCAGGTGTGCAAAGTAGAAGTCAAGTGAAATGTTTCCGATCTGAGACAAGTTGCTACCGAGAAGTAGGGGATATATTTATCTTTTATGACTCTATGCCAGATACCATCATTCATTAACACATTCCATAAAGTATTTTTCGCAAGTGCTCTATTAAAAATATGAATGTTTTGGATTCCCCACCCTCCTAAAAACTTTGGTTTTGCAATTTTATCCCATCTACAAAGATGGAGATGATGTTTTTCCCTGCAGCCCTTCCAAATGAAGCTGAACATTGATTTTATAATCTTGTTGAGGATAGGAACATGAATAAATCCCAAGGACATCTAGTAAACCAATTGACTTTCAAGCACATATTTTAAAAGAATAAAGAGACCTCCCTGAGACAACCACCTATTACACCAATGGCCAATTTTTCTTTCAATTTTTGCCAGTAACAACCTCCAATATGCATCCTTGTACATTCCTGACTTGAGATAATAACCAAGATATTTGAATCCTTTGGAGAGGTCTACACATTTGTAAGGAAACACTTCTTTAAATTTTTCTAACTCCTCCCTTTGAATACCAACATAATGAAAAGTGGACTTTGTCAAATTTACTAGCAAACTCGATGCTTTATAGAAAAATTTTAAAATATTATCGATCTCCTGCCATTCTTGTAGTGAAGCCCTAGTCATAATTAAAACTTCATCCAAAAATAGAAGATGGAGGATCCTTACTATTCTGGATACCTTCACTCCCGTGAGCTTTCCTTCACTCTGACATTTTTTTAGTAGCATACTAAGACCCTCCATTACTAAGATGAAAAGAAAAGGGGATAAAGGACAAACTTGTCTCAATCCTTGATCACTCTGGAAAAAAGTAGTAGTCTCCCCATTTAGTAGAAATACAAAAGTCGAAGTTCTTACACAACTCATTATCCAATTGGTAGTTTTTAGACCAAAACCTATTTGGATTAAGATCAATCTTAAATAATCCCAATTAATACAATCATAAGCCTTCTTTAGATCGAGCTTTAATACTAAAGCCTTCAAATTTTTCATTTTTAT
>JZKD02S1697846.1:43819-56421 GCA_000966675.3 Picea glauca
GAGAAGTTTGGTGGTATTCACCACTCTTGCAGTCAGAACAGTCATTGTGGGGTACACTTGTTGAGAAGGAAGGTTGTTGTGAAGTCAGTTCAGTGGGAACATTCATAGACTTAGAGAATGGTTCGATGCAATGAACTTTTTCATTGTAGAATTTGCATCAGACTTACGAGAGAGGTTTGGTTGATGGTGCGATGGGAAGGTTGAGATAGGTGCAGACCTTATGTAGACCAAGAGAAAATTTTGTGGTGAAATGAAGCACTTGGACAGGGTGGGTGATCACATAAATCATCACATAACTTGTCGCATATTTTATCGTAGAGGCAGACTTGGTTGGTTTGATTCGTGATGGAAGTTAGTGCCAAGCCTATTGTGCACTCCTTGGAGATATCATGAAAAAATTTCGTTAGGTGAACCAAGCACTTAGGAAAGGTATATGAACACATAATTGTTGCATGACTTGTCACAGATCTAACTGTAGAAGTGATTGCAGAAGTGAGCTCAAAGGGTGATCACATAAGTGATTGCAAAGGGGAGAAATTTTGGGTTGTAGAAAAGTTGAATCACTTGGGTTAACAAATTTAGGTGAAGAGGCGTATCCTAGACAAAGTATCCTAGAATGAAGTATGGGTATGATCTAGGTGAAGAGGCATATCCCATACAAAGTATCCTTGGTGTTTCCAAGTAGTCAAGTGAGAAAGTTTGCAGTTTTTCATGCCCTTAATAGGTGTATGATCGTAAAGCATGTTGTGAGGACATGACATATGGTATCAAAGCAGTTTGGTGGTATTCACCACTCTTGCAATCAGACAGTCGTTGTGGGGTACACTTGTTGAGAAGGAAGGTTGTTGTGAATTCAGTTCAGTGGGAACGTTCATAGAGAACGGTTCGATGCAATGAACTTGTTCATTGTATAGTTTTCATTAGAATTACAAGAGAGGTTCGGTTGATGGTGCGATGGGAAGGTTGAGCTAGGTGTACACCTTATGCATACCAAGAGAAAAGTTTGTGGTGAAATGAAGCACTTGGACATGGTGGGTGATCACATAAATCATCACATAACTTGTCACATATTTGATCCTAGAGGCATACTTGGTTGGTTTGATTTGTGATGGAAGTTAGTGCCAAACCTATTGTGCACTCTTTGGAGAGACCATGCACAAATTTTGTTGGGTGAACCAAGCACTTGGGCAAGGTATATGAACATATAATTGTTGCACGACTTGTCAAATATCTAACTGCAAAAGTGATTGCAAAAGAGAGCTCAAAGGGTGATCACATAAGTGATTGCGAAGGGGAGAAATTTTGGGTTGTAGCAAGTTGAATCACTTGGGTGAACAAATTTAGGTGACCTAGAGGAGCTATGCAATAGGAATTTGGTTAGGTGTGTTTCCATTATGATGTCTTCGTTTCATGCATCATTGAGAATAACAATTGAGTTTAGTTGGGTTGTTGGATGAGTGGTGTTAACATATAGGATGTATAGGAGTCAAGGTTTTTCAAATTTTTTAATTTTTGTTAGTTTAGTCTTAGAAGGATACCATTAGTCTTTGTCAGTCATGTGATTAGTCCTTCTTGTATGAGTCATTTGTTTAAGCTTGTAGTTTTAAGTCATAGGGTCATGTTCTCAAAGGTTTTGAGTCATGTTTCATGTCAAATAAATCATGTTTTGATTTTCTCTTAATTCTAGAAAGGTGATCATAGTCCATTTATAAAAGTCTTGGTGTCATGATGGTGGTTGTCATCATTAGAAAAAGAGGGAAAGTATTGGTCATATATGCATATTTTAAAGGTCACCATCAAGTTTTATTTCCAAAACAAGTGTACAAGAGGTCTTAAAAATATACTCAACCGTTTAAGTGTTGTGCCAGTTGTCAAATCCCATGTGCTGCAAACTCTCCTAAAAGTTTGCAACAATTCAAAAAATATATCATGTGCCAAATATTTCATGTTTATGATTTTGCAAATGTGTCTGATGATAGATTCTAGTTTTCAGCACCATTTCCTCATCAATCATCTTCAAAGGGTCGGTTTCAAAAGGAGGATTTATCACTTTTACCTTCATTTCCATTTGCAAAGAGTGCACTGTAGATTGATTCAATTCACCATGAAATGTAAGTGCGCTACAAAATTCTTGTCACTGCAGACTCTTGGTGTTGCAAACTCTCCTGTAGCGGTTTATGGTGGATTAAAATCTTAAAGGATTGTTGGTTTTGTTTTCTGCAACAAGGAGTGAGATTTATATACTAGGTAATTTGCTTGATGTTCAAATTCCACTGCCTGAAAACTTATTGTCATCAAATGCTAGTTGTTGCAAGTTTTCTACTCACTGCAAACTATAAGATTTCCTTGATCAGTTCATACCCTCTCAATTTAAAGCCTTCATACAGTATTTTGTTACATTTTCCCATCATCCAAATGCAATCTTATATTTCTTTCTTGTAACCACTATATATTATTGCTAATTGTTATTGCTACAATCTGTTAGCGCTGCAAACTGGTTTATACAATTGGTGTTACGAACTCCTCTTTGATTGGTTAGCTTACACATTCTTGTCCTTCAAACCTTTATGAAGACCTAGGATACATTTTTTCTAGTCAAAGGATAACTTACAGTTATTCTTGAAACCTTAACTCCATTTGCTGCAAACTTCCTATTCGCTGCGAACTACACTTGTTGCTAATTGTTCGTAGCACCAATTGTATAAACCAGTTTGCAGCGCTAACAGATCGTAGAGGTTTTATCAAATGAGGTCAGCTAAGGTTTTATCAACTGAGAAAACCTTAGCTGATAAAACCTGAATCCCCTGTTTTTCTCGATTGATAAAACCTTAGTTGACCTCATTTTCACTCAGGTTTGAAAAACATTAGTTCACTCAAGATCATATTCCTCTCCATACCTTTTAAATTGCAAATCTTTCTGATGAAAACCCTAGTCTAAAATTCATTGCTGCAAACTTAATCAACGCATTGCGAATTGAGAAATCGTGCTACAAACTCCTTGTTTTACACAATTGCTCAAAATTTTGTCTATTTGAGATTTCATCCAATTTTGGGTTACCATATTTTCCTTCAATCTCCTAGATTTAGTATTTTTCAGTTTCTACAGTGTTTCTTTAGCATAAAATCTTTTTGCTAGCAAACCCTAATTTTTGCAAAATCATGTAGTAAAACCTTAAATTCATCAGTTTCCATCACATACTCTGGTAGCAACTGTTATCAGAAGGGGGGTTTTTACTTAGCTGTCATGGACAGTCGAAAAGGGAAGAATATTCATAAAGGAGGGAATATTGTTAGGTTTGAGCCCCATGACCTGCAAATAATCAATTTAGATCCATCTTTCAGAGAGGCATTTCAGAGAGTGGGCTTCCTAGCTTTTTGTGAGAAGATGCAGAGAGGACACCCTAAGGTTTCCAATAATTTTGCATTGAATTCCAATGGGGTAAACACCAAATTTGGTACACTGGAGTTTGAGATTATAGAGCAATGCATTTCTACAACTAAAAAGATACCAGTTCATGGAGAAAAATGGTTCAAGGCCATGTCTCTGAAATCTGCATTTTCTAAGGATTTATTAGAGATTGAATATCAAGAAGATAACCTATGCAATAGAGTGGCTAGAAATCATATGTTGTATTATTTTGATAATATTCTCAAATTCATTCAAAGGTATTTTACTTGTGAAGGTAGTTTTAATATGGTCTATCAATACCATATTAGATTATTGATGCATTTTACTAGAAAAGAGCCCTTGAATCTACCCTTCTATCTTCTCAAAAGCCTTGGGAAGATATCATATAAAGTTCAAGCCAAGTCCAAGTAGGTAGATACCAATGTCTTCCTTTCCAGTCTGATCAATATGCTAGTGTTAGAAGAATTGAAAAACACTAATAGTGATTGAGATGCTTTCCTAGTTGCATCAGGATTTCAACCAGATGTTGTCAACACCCCACAAACAAAGAGAAATACACCTACCTCTGTTGAAAATATTGTGCACAGAGATTCCAGTAAAAGGAGGAAGATGGTTAAAAAGGATAAGTCATCTTATTCAACTGATAAGATAGGTGAAGTCCCTTTACAACCTATTAATGAATAAACTTCTCCTATGGCAGACTGTTCACCCATGGAGACATCCTCTAGCAAAGAAAGGAATCTGAAGGGAAATAAACTTATTTTTTCTCCACCTGTTGCTGCAGAATATGTTATGCCTAGAAGACCATTCACCATATCAACAACAAGGAAACATGTCTCTATGGAAGAGGGTGCATCCAGAGCACCATCTCAACAAACAGTCAAAACGAAGCCTCTTAAAGAGCCAATAGAAATTATTGAGATCAAGTATCCTTTTGATGAAAGTGATCCCACTTTCAAAAGGCTCGGGAGGAAGTTGAAATATGTAAGGGCTGAGAATGAACAATTGAAAAATGAAAATATATATGCCATGATTCAACTCAAGGAAAATATAGATATTTGTGAAGAATTTGTTGCAAAGGAAAAGAAAACGGTTAATATATCCTTACCTATGCATAGGCAAATGAAAATTTTGTACATGCATAATAGAGCTTATCAAGCTGAAAACATGAAGTTGAAGGAGGAAGTGTAGCAGTTGAAGGAACACATTTCAAAATGGAACTTGGACATGTTGGCTCGAGTGGCCACTAGGAGATGAAGATGAAGCATCATATTTTCTATGGTGTCTTATATATGCATGATTATAACCCTAAGGAATATTTTTGTCTTATGCTACTATAATTATGCCCATTTGTTATTTTTGCAAGTCACTTTCATGATTTGGAGGTTGTAGCAGGCATTACAAAATATTTTAGGGCTTCTTGCACATTTTTGGCATCAATTGCTATGTTTTGAAGGAAAAATGACATCTACAGGAAAGTTTGCAGTGCATCATGCTGAAGGCGTTGTGAACTACTTAAATTGAAACAGTTTGCAGCGCGCTCGTTGCAAACTTGACAGTTAGTTGGAATTTGAGTTGTAGGAGGGCTACCACTTGTCAAAAGAGGTTTGAGTAACTCCTCAGAGATAAATTAGACATCAAGGGACACTTGTGCCTAATATCTAGATCCATTAAGTATTCATGCAATGAGTTGGATGCAATTGTATTTATTATTTCCAATAGCCTCCTGAAATCTAGCAGTTTGTTAGATTTTGTTTTGTTTGTCTGTTTCTATGCCTCTCCCAGGCGTAGAATCCAAGGTAGGAGTTAGGTGGTGAGTCCTAGAGGCAATGTTTTATGTTATTTTCTATTTAATATGTAATCTAACTCCATAGGAGGGTTCGAGTGGGTTTTTTGTGAGACTCATATCTTTTGTTGAAGACTATAAAAGTTTCCACACTATGTATGTACAGGCTTAAGACTCTTGAATAATTGAAAATCAGTTTCTTCTACTGTCATATTCCATGTTTCATTCTTTCTTTGATGCTAGATATTTATGAAGGATTTATCTTTAGTACTTGTTCATGAATGCAATGAATGATTTATTTTTTATTTACTGGTGCAAGTGTTGTCAATGCACATTTTCTTATTGATTATGAGGTTCCTTCTTGATAAGAATTATATTGTATATGTCTCAGAAGTACCTGATGTAACCTGGTGCATACACTTCATATTTTTCTGCTTAGTATTCCATCTTTCCATTGATATTATAAACACTGGTCTGAGATTGTTCAATCCTTTCTTGTTGGAATATGTTTTGTAGAAAATTTGTGTTGATATCTTAAATTGAGTTTCTTATCCACTTGTTACACTTGAATTAAAACTTTATCCTTTACAAAACTACAAGTTTCTGATGGGTGTTAGGATTATACCGTCTAGGTGTGACTTCTAGTGCTAACATTTTTGGTGTTGTTGTCGGGGAGGCGAAATTGAAGATTTTTCCCTGGGTTGTACGATGAGGATACTACTGGTTTTGATGGTGTACAGAAACCAGTAACAGAAGAGGCTGCATAGTGCACCTAGCGACTCCATATTCAGTTGTGGCTCCTAAGAGAATAAGAACAAGAGATAATCCACATTCACCTCTGGCCACATTTGTACCAGACCTAGAGAAAAACATAAAGAAGGGAAAGGATTTGCAAAGAGCCCCATCTTCTAAATCTTCATGTACGACTAGGAACCTACCAAATTATGTCTTTAATACACCAATTGTTATTTCTAAATATGTTCATTTAAGTAAGGTTCAAACCCCTGTAAAAGTCCAACTAGAAGGTCATCCTCTTGAACATACACACATTTCTCTTGATTTGAAAGAAAAGAGCCTTGAAAGTTTTGATTTCCTTGCATCACCTGAAGTTGTTAAATGGTCTAGACTTGAAAGTTTAGAATATTTCGTAGCTTTAGGATCTTTAAATACTAATTTACTCAAGTCCATTAAAACTAAAGAAAAAGGAACTTCCTTCCCTAAGAAGACCTCAATAGAAACATCAAAGACTGACCCAATCCATGTCAAGTCTGAGTCTTATAAATTCTTGAAAGAGAGTCTTTTTAGTGAAATTATTTTTCCTCTTCCTAGATTAGAAGAATAAATCTTTGATACTTATGAAATTCCAATACTTGTTGAGTTTGAAAAAGAATCTATTATTCAAAAGGTTGATAAAGAATTAGAGTGGGTGGACTGAGAATCTCCTTTCCTTGATGTTCTAAGTATTGATTGGCCTAAATTTTTTAAGCTGAAACATAAGAATTTATGTCCTTTGCTCAAACTTCAGTAGGATCACCAAAGGCACAACTCACTTCACCTCATTCTACTATGCCTGTTATCTTCTCTGTTGTAACCTCATCAAAAACTACTAAGATCCAAACACCTCCTTCTCCTACGATGGCAAGAGTCAATCCACATTTAAACAGAATGGATGCCATTGTGGCTACTAGGTATGTTGGATTACTGAGAGGGGGGGTGAATCAATAATATAGAAATGAAATATTTTTTAACCATATAATCCAAATGTTATATCAATGTATCATTATCATCCAATAACTGTAGAGTAAATAAGCAATGAATAAATGAACAATCATACGCATACACACTACACCAATGCTTTACGTGGAAACCCAAAGTGGGAGAAAACCACATAATGTTTTTTCTTATATGTCTTGAAGAATTAAATTCATTGGAAGCACCAATTTCCTTTGTTTTATAGCTGCAATTGGAAGAAGGCTCCAACCCCCTTGTTTCTCAGGATACAACCTGAAGGAATCTCCAACTCCCCTATTCTCTGGCTACAACCAGAAGGAGGCTACAACCCCCTATGTTCTCCAGCTACAACCAGAAGGTGGCTACAACCACCTGTCCTTGCCTTGTCCAACCACCCTAAAGTATAAGTAGAATGATGGAACCACTGTGAGATATACTACTGTAAACATGTACCAATCAACCTGTAATCAACATGTACCATAAAAAAATGCATCAACCATGCACCAACCTGTACAAATAACCTGTACCATAAATAAGTGCATCCAACCATGTACCAAGTATGTACCAATCATGTTTCAACTACTCATCAATTATGACTAATCAATATGTATCAACATCATCAAATATACACCTCATGTATGTGCCAACTCATCAACTACTTATCTCAACCATGTACCTGACATGTACCTCAACCAAAATCCCTCATCAATATAATCATCCAAATATGATTTGTAACTTTGTAATAGACTTGGTGTATATGATCACATACCTACAAACCTTCCTTAACTTTAACAACAAGAGACTAGCGTTTTCATCAAACTTTTCTTTAGTCTCACATGACTAGTTTTGGATTAGTCAACAACCCTAACTTGAAATAACCATAAATATGTACCTGTAATGAATAAAGATCTAAAACTAATACACAATTTTCTTCGGTGTGTTTTATGCAATTCCTCCAGGTTTCACTACTTGGAACCTCTCAGAAAAGGAGTTATAGAAAAAATGACATACCTTGTTGAATTTTGGCTTATTCTAGAGAGAGACCTTGTAGAGCGTGCCCTGCACGGAATATTTGTTGAATTGATCTGAAAATGTTACACATAATACTACATACTTTACTCTAACCAACACATTTGGTCTTACTAAATTTGGATCTGTTATGAAGAAGTTATGACGTTTTTACCTGAAACACCTTAGAAAGCATCATCAAAAGAATTTATCCTCCCTTGAATTCTGACCTTCTTTTCTTCACCTTCCCTTTGAAATTCCGCCTAGATATCCTTTGGTTACCTCATTCACCTATAGATATTCAATATGCTCAAGTGTGATATGAAATGAAATATCCTTTCCTCTTATTTATACTCTCCATCTTCTAGGTCACTTAACCCATTTCTAGGTCACTTAATCTATTTTCCTCATTTTTAGGGTTAACCACTTTCCATAATTAGAAAGTTCTCCATTACTTTATCATTTAAATATTCCTCCTTGAATTTTTCACCTCACTTTATCATTAAAATAATCTTCTTTGATTTTGTCACTTCACTTTATTATTTAAATAATCCTTATTGATTTTGTCACTTTACTTTATCATTTAAATACTAATTTCTTCTTTGCAAGCTCTTTGACTTCTTTGACCTTTTGGGGCTTCAAGCCAACATATGAGGGTCCTCCAACTTCATAAGGCCATAAATATCAAACCGTAAGGAGTTATGTGACGTTCCACATACCACCAGAAATGGCATGACATGTACTATCCATATAGAATAGTATTACCTTAAAATATATTAAAACTCATACCATTATACATGAAACAAACTTGGGTCCATTACCCAAACCTTTGTGCTACCGAAATTCGCTACCAGACTTTCTTCAAGGGTTGACATCAATGACAACCAACCTTAATCAACAAGGTATGCACCATTATTGATTCCTCAACCCATGAGTGTCCTTACAATTGGAGATTACCTTAATTGCATGCCTAAATTTACCAAAGAAGAAGATATTACTGTAGAAGAACATCTTGTTGCCTTTTATAGTTATGCAGATAACTTGAACATTGAAAATGAAGATGTCTGGATGAGGGTCCTTTTGAAATTCCTAGATGGGGAATCCCACAAGTGGTTTAGAAATTTAATACCAGGATCAATAGATGGAATTGAGGCCCTCTATGATTCTTTCTTAAGGCATCGGGGTGACAAGAAATATTTTTTGTACTATATTACAGAATTTGGAGAAAGGAAAGAGGGAGAATCTGTGTTTGACTTTTTTACTGAGATTAAGCCCATTGATACCTTAGAAACAATAACTTATGAAAGTGCATTTCACCCATAGTTATGCCTTTTTTTGAGAGAAAGAAGGTATCCAACATTGGCTCATATGCAATATGTTTCCCTGGAAGTTGAATCAAATATACTAGAAGCAAAGAAGTTGAGGGGAAGATATGGTAGGGAGAGGAGAAAAAATAAAACACAAGATTCTCCTTCAGATACTTTAGGTACATATCCAAAGGTTGATGAGTTGACCAAGCTGGTCAAATCATTATCTACAGAAATGGAAAGGTTAAAACTTGAAGGGAGACAAACCAATATAAATCCTCAAGACTTTGGAAACATAAACCAATTTAGAAGGAAAAATAATCCACCTCAGGTTTTGTAGAGAGACCGTAGGGCCAATGAAGATCAAAGAGTTCAAGCCCCTTTCCAGAATAATCTATTTGATGAATAAAATGAAGCAAAAGAGGTGGAAGGAGTAGAACCAAAGATTCATTGTGTTTCAGATAAACCTTCCTCACCTCATCTTACTCAAAGTGAGTATGAGGAGTACTTGATGTGTAACCAGATAGATGAATTGGCTTAAGAAGATCAGGTTTATCAGGCATAAGGTCAGAAAAAATATAACTTGAGATCAAAGCAACATGTTGATAAGAAAAGTACATCTCCTCATTCCAAAAAGACATATGTTCCTATAAAAACAACCCCTACCAAAAGGAGAAGGACAAAACAAACAACCAGTGATAAAAGTTTGTACACATGAAGTGAAAGATGCTGAAAAATATTTGTCTAATTTCAATTTTGATCATGAAATTTAAGAAATCAGGATTCATGTTTGTTATCAGGCTAATTGTTAAGTGCGGACACAAATCAATCCCCCTAGATTCACTACGAAACTAGAACAAAACAAGACAGTACACTACTCTTTCCTTAGATTTCAATTATCAAATGAGAAATGGATCTAGAACATACCTTTTAAATATCGAAGATACAACTTCGCCAATGCAATCCAAGCTCCATCACGAGGCTTATGGAGAAATATTTGCAAATAAACACAAGCTAATGAAGACAAGAATAACAGAGTCTATTTGATATGAAACTATGTACATGATCAAGGAATCATACAATATGGACAAATAACATTCATATATGAAATAAAAGTATATCTATATTAAAGAATGTAGAAGAAAGATACAACCAGATGCCTTGATGTTGTCAGGTTCCTTCCAACAGTTCCTTGCTTCCCACACACTTCTTTCTCCAAGGATTCTGAGACCATAGATCTGATAGCTACTCACAATCTATCTTGACAAAGCTAAGCTCAAAGCCAACATACACGATCTAAAAACTCCAAGCTACAAAACTCAATAACAAGCCAATCTCTTCCAAGCTAACTTTCTCCATGAGAGATTTTCTCCTTTTATAAGATGAAGAGGATAAGGTGAGGAGGTTAGGATGATCCTAATAAATCATGAAAGTGAGTAAGATCCAAACCGTTCAGAGGCCACCTCACCATAGAAGCTTCTCCTTCTAGAAGCATCAAGAAGACACTCATTTTTCCAACGTACAGGAATTTCCGCACCCTAGCTATAGAGTAACCTGCAGAAACTTCGCAACCTAGCTATAGAGAAAGGTGTGGAAATTAGACATCTTCGCACCATGTGTATAGTGAAACCTGTGAAAATCCTCCTTAATAGGGTTTTTACAAAGGAAAATACAACTTCTTCTCTCATGAAAAGTTCTTCTCCCTTCTTTCTTCAGGAATTCATGCCACTAACCCCTCTGAAGGCAACATATAGGTTTACATGATTAACAGTCACAGGGATGACAAAAATAATGTGTAACATAGATCCCCCCAAAGTATGAAGTTAGAACAGAGTGATAGCTGAAATACTTTGTCGAGTGTGTGTATGGAACAAGGAACAGTCGGTCGAAAACCTGCCAACAAACATGGAAATATAGTATAATAATATATCATCACTAAGGTAGGCATTCCCATACTCAGAATACAAATGAATCAAAGCATAAATTTCGACATGCGAGGATCCATGTCAAGTAAGACAGGTCATGGCCACCAAACATACACTGTGGATCCATGCCAATATGACTCAAATCTGAACATAGCCACTGAAAATACATTGTGGATCTATGTATTAAAGACTCAAATTTGAACATAGCCATAAGACATACATTGTGGTACTATGCAATAGTACAATATGAATATACTCCAACACAACCTGAATCTATCAGAAATGATCTAGGGTATTCATCTCCACCACTCTATAGTACGAATCTAACCATGTGAATACATGTGCTGAAGTCAAACATGGTAGAAACCACTTGATTACCGGTCAATGATGAGAACCATTAACAAGTGCCAGGGAAATCACCATTAATGTCATTGACCCCCAAGGTACTCTAGTACAATCCAACAAATGTGAGTTAATGAGATGAAGTCGAACACTCGGCGCAATCTCTCGATCAGGGGTCAATAATGAAAACCCATTGTCGAAAGCGAGGAAACCTACCATTGAGGCATACAAGTTCCAAGGTACCAGTTAGTTTCTAAGTCTAATTCTTGGATAATGAGTTGAAGTCGACAGGAAAAGACTCGTCACAGGAGGGCCTTAATGTATCCCCCATCAATGACATGAAATGGGTAACAATATTTGAAGTAGTTTAGAGTAACCAGTGACTCAGTACTAACTCAAGGATGGCCGACACAATAGAAGGCTTAAGGACTGCAGAAATGGTCGACGTAATAGAAGGTTTTTCGGGTTGAAATTCTCTTTGAACATATTGACGAAACAACTGTCTTGGAAACACTGACTCAACAATAGGGATCACAAACCAATTTGTAATATTATACATAGGGTGTAGAAATCGAGCATTTCCGCACCCTGTGTATAGTGCAACCTACGTAAATCCTCCTTAATAGGGTTTTTACAAAGGAAAATACAAATTATTCTCTCGGGGAAAGTTCTTCTCCCTTCTTTCTTAGGAATTCAGGCCACTAACCCCTTTGAAGGAAACATATAGGTTTACATCATTAATGTTCATAGGGATGAAAAAAATAATGTGTAATAGAGAGCTCCCCAAAGTATGAAGTTAGAACAGAGTGATAGCTGAAATAATTTGTCGTGTGTGTGTAGGGAACAATGAACAGTCAGTCGAAAACCTGCCAACAAACAAGGAAATACAGTACAATAATATATCATCATTGAGGTAGGCATTCCCATACTCAGAATACAAATGACTCAAAGAATAAATGTCAACATGCGAAGATCCATGTCAAGTAAGACAGGTCATGGCCACCAAACATACACTGTGTATCCATGCCAATATGACTCAAATATGAACATAGCCACCAAAAATACATTGTGTATCTATGTATTAAAGACTCAAA
>JZKD02S1697846.1:63767-78931 GCA_000966675.3 Picea glauca
CCCCCAAATTTGGGATGTTGTTGTCTAGATCATGGATCAAGAGGTTAGGAGGAAATTTACAAATGAATCTTTCTTATGCTACAGTACCAGTCTTTGGGGGTGAGAACATGAGAATGTATAGAGAAGCTCGATTATCCTATATCATTAGTGATGAGAACAATACTACAAACCATCCCATCTATCTTGTTGATACTAATTTGGGGTCTAGTATTCTTCATCTTATTGATTCCCCTTAGCCACGCTTAGATATCAATAATGAACAATCAACAAAATGTGAAATAAATGGACATGATGTTCAGTTGTGGAAGATGTATTTTGATGGTGCATATTCTAAAGATGGGGCTGGTGCAAGAATAGTATTCATCTCTCCCTATAAAGAAGTCATAACCTTCTCATTCAAAATTGAGTTTGAGGTGACAAATAATATTGAAAAATATGAGGCTCTGATTCTGGGACTCAGGGTTGCAAGGGACATGAAGATTGAGGGTGTAACAATATTTGGTGATGCTGAGTTGATTGTGCGGTAGGTAAAAAACATCTATCAGACTAATCATGTCAGGTTGAGGGCCTACAAAAACGAAGTTTGGGATCCGGTAGAAAAATTCTTCTCATCATTCAACATTTCTTACATTCCTAGGAGCGCTAATTCAATTGTTGATTCATTGGTTGTTTCTGCAAGTAATTTCAAAGTTCCCCTTCCTTCCAAGATCAAATATGATGTTGAGATAAAATACAGGTCTGTCATTCCTAACAATGTCAAGCACTGGAAGGTTTTTGATGATGATGAATAATTAAAGAGGTTTTTGGAAACAGTGGATGAATTTGTTTCCCTTTATATTGACCAAGATCCAGATGATGGCCAAAATCTGCATGCTTATAAATTTCTGAACAAAATTGCAGATCATAAAATTGTTCAATTTCCCGGTAATCACATTCCTAGGGGGTTGGTTCCTTTTGAGAGGATTTTTGATAATAATGATTTTGTTTTTAAAATGAGCAGTTCTAAAGAAAATGTAGACCTAATAGACTGTAATTTAGGCACTGAAAAATATCCCAAACATGTAAAATTGTCCAAGAGTTTATTAGAAAATCAAAGGGTTGAATATGTCAAATTATTGAAATAATTTTATGATGTGTTTGTATGGAAGTATGAGGACCTGAAGAATTATTATAACAACATCATTGAGCATAGGATACCTTAAAAAATAACACTAATCCTTTCAGACAAAATCTTAGGCAGATTAATCCAATGTTATTGCCTATTATGGAGAAAGAGGTTAAGAAGTTGTTTGATGCTCAAATCATTATCCCTCTGAGGTACTCTTATTGGGTAGCTAATTTGGTCCTTGTCAAAAAGAAGAATTGTGAGATTAGGCTTTGTGTTGATTTCAAGAATCTAACTAGGTGTTCTAGAAAGGACAACTACCCTTTACCCAACATGGAACACATTTTTCAAAGGGTGATAGGCTCAATGAGGATTTCAATGATTGATGGGTTTTCAGGATACAATCAGATTTTTGTGTTTCCATGGGACAGAGAGAAGACAAAATTTACCACTCCTTAGGGTACATTCATGTATTCCAATATTCCATTCGGTATTTTGAATGCAGGGGAAACTTTCCAACATGCAATGGACATTGCATTTATTGGGGAGAAAGACGAGTTTGTGGTTATCTATCTGGATGACATTATAGTGTTTTCCAAGTCTGATCAAGAGAATTACCAACATCTAAAAAAGGTTTTTTTTGAAATGCAGAAAGTATGGTATGTCCCTAAATCCCAAAAAATCTATTTTTTCCATGAAGGAGGGTAAGCTACTAGGACACATTGTCTCAGCTAATGGTGTGAAAATTGACCCCAATAGGGTAGAGGCTATCAAAAATATTTCTATCCCAAGGTCTAAGAAAGAAATTCATTCCTTCTTAGGTAAAATAAACTTGTTGAGGAGATTTATATCTAACTTTGTTGAGCTAGTGAAATTTATCACTGTCATGTTGAAAAAAGACAGAGAAATCAAGTGGAAACCAGAAGCTAGGATTTCTCTTGGAAAGATTAAGAAAGCATTGGATGATTCCCTTGTTCTGATAAGTCCTGATTACTCAAAGGAATTTATGATTTTTTCCTTTTCCTCTGATGATACACTAGTTGTTGTCCTTCTTCAGAAAAATTCAGATGGTATGGAGAAACCCATTTCCTTCTTTAGTAGATATTTGAGAGATGTTGAAGTTAGGTATGATATAATGGAAAATAAATCTTATGATTTATTGAAATCTCTTAAGGATTTCGGGGTGTATGTTCTTCACTAAAAAATCATTGCTTATGCTCCCTCGAGTTATGTTAAATAGATTATAATTAAGCCTAATATTGATGGGAAAATAAGAAAGTTGATTGCTAATATTTTAGAGTTTGATCTAGAGGTGAATCCCACCAAGATGGTAAAAGGTCGAAGATTATATAGGTTGCTAGTTGAATAAAATTTTAAAGCATTGGGAGTAAATTTCATGGGCACTAACTCTATAAATAAGAAGTTTGAAATTCAGAACAACAGCTTGCAAATTAACTCAAAGTTGGAAGAATGCAGATGGAACAAGGATGTCATCTATTTTTTGCAGAATTTCCAGCCTCCTGTTGGACTTGAGAAAGCTAAGGTAAGAGCTCTAAAACTTAAGGAAGTGAAGTATTGCATTCTTGATCATATTTTATATTGGAAGTATCCTTCCTGGATTCTATTAATATGTTTGGATCCTATAGTGACAAAACAAATTATGATTGAATTTCATGGGAGTTTATGTGGAGGCCATCACTTTTGGAGAACCATAACATACAAGATACTCCGAGTTGGGTATTTTTGGCATAAATTGTTCAATGATGTGTGTGCAAAGATCAGAACATGTGACAAATGCCAGAGACTCTCAGGTAAACATCAATCAAGTCTTGGCCTTTGAAACCAATTTTGGTATTTGGTCCTTTCCAATAGTGGGGATTAGATTTTATTTGAGAAATTCATCCATCCTCTAGTGGTCAACATCTTTGGATTCTGGTTGCTATTGATTACTTTACTAAATGGATAGAATCCATTCCCACCATGAATGCAACACAAAAAGTAATCATTAATTTCTTAAAATATATTCTATCAAGATTTGGTTTCCTAAATAAAATTGTCACCGATAATGCAACAACCTTCAAAGTCGATCCTCTGGTGAAGTTTTGTGAAACATTTGGCATTCAACTTATCCATTCCACTCCATATTACCCTCACGGTAATGGATTAGTAGAGTCCTCCAACAAGATATTAGTGAATATCATCAAAACGTTGCTAGAAGAAAACAAAAAGTCATGGGATTCTAAGTTGAAGTTTACCGTTTGGGCGGACAGAGTAACAACTAAGAGGTTAATTGGGACCACACCATTCCAACTAGTTTATGGAACATAAGTTGTTTTCCCTACATAGTTAGATTTACCTGTGGTAAACTTTATTCAATTTCAATAAGGAGAACCATATTACATGGTCAAAAGGATGCATCAACTTGTGTAAGTGAAACAAACTAGAGATAAGTTGTTCGACAGAGCACAAAATCATTAGCATAAAATTAAAGAAGTTTTTGACAAGAAGGAATATTTTCAGCTTGGAGACTTGGTGCTCAAGTGGGATTCTCAAAGGCAGGATAAAGGAAATCATGGTAAGTTTGAAGCTCTATGGGTAGGCCCTTTTAAGATTTTTGAAGTATTGCAAAATAACACTTTTACGTTGCAAAACTTGGAGGGTGCTGAAATTTTTGCTGACCCATCAATGGGCATTTTCTTAAAGAATACTTTTACTAAAGACATGGGTGGCTTAATTCCATTGTAAATACCATTGTGTTTAGTTAGTTTTGTTTTTAAATAATGACTCCATGCCCAATGGATAAGGCATTGGAACTGCAATGTTCTTGAAGCCTCATAGGGAGGTCTCCATCCCCTATGGATCCACATGTTAACGCATAGGATGCACATGAGTCAAGGTTTTTCAAAATTTTCAAATTTTGTTCGTTTAGTCTCAAAAGGATACCATTAGTCTTTGTGATTCATGTGATCAGTCCTTCATGTATGATTCATTTGTTTAAGCTTGTAGGTTTAAGTCATAGGGTCATGTTCTCAAATATTTTGAGTCATGTTTCATGTCAAATAAATCATGTTTTGATTTTCTCTTAAGTCTAGAAAGTTGATCAGAGTCCATTTATGAAATTCTTTGTGTCATGATGGTAGTTGATATCATTAGCAAAAGAGGGAAAGTATTGGTCATATCTGCATATTTTAAAGGTCACCATCAAGTGTTATGTCCAAAACAAGTGTACAAGAGGTCTTAAAAATCTACCCAACCGTTTAAGTCTTATGTTAGTTGTCAAATCACATGTGATGAAAACTCTCCTAAAAGTTCACAGCGTATCAAAAAATAGATCATGCGCCAAATATTTCATGTTTATGAGTTTGCAAACGTGTTTGATGATGGATTCTAGTTTTCATCACCATCTCCTCATCCGTCATATTCAAAGTGTTGGCTCCAAAAGGAGGATTTATCATTTTTACCTTCATTTCCATTTGCAAAGAGTGCGTTGTAGAATGGTTTAATTCGTTGTGAATTATAAGTGCACTACAAACTGCTTGTTGTTGTAGACTCTTTGGCGCTGTGAACTCTCGTGTAGAGGTTGATGGTGGATTAAAATCTTAAAGGACTGTTGGTTTGGTTTTCTGCAACAAGGAGTGAGCTTTATATACCAGGTACTTTGCTTGATGTTCAAATTCCATTGCCTGGAAACTTATTATCATCAAACCCTAGTTGCTACAATTTTTCTACTCATTGCAAAATATATGCTTTCCTTGATTAGTTCATACCCTCTCAGTTTAAAGCCTTCATGTAGTCTTTGGTTACCTATTCTCATCATCCAAATGCAAGCTTATATTTATTTCTTGTAACCATTGTATATTGTTTCTAATTGTTATTGCTATGAACTGTTAGCGTTGCAAACTGGTTTATACAATTGGTGTTGCATACTCCTCTTTGCTTGGTTAGCTTGAACATTTGTGTCCTTCAAACCTTTATGTAGACCTATGCTACATGTTTTATATTCAAATGGTAGCTTGTAGCTTATTCTTGCAACCATAACTCCATTTGCTGCAAACTTCTTATTCGTTGTGAACTACACTTGTTGCTAATTGTCTGCACTGCGAACTAGATGCGCTACAAATCCCTTGTTTTTATCAATTGATAAAACCTTAGTTGACATCGTTTTCACTCAGTTTTGAAAAACATAATTTCACTCAAGATCATTATCCTCTCCATACCTTTTAAATTTCAAATCCTTCTGATGAAAACCTTATTCTAAAATCCATTGTTGCAAAGTCAATCAGGGTGCTACGAACTGAGAAATTGCACTACAAACTCCCTGTTTTACACAGTTGCTCTGAAATTTTGTCTATTTGAGATTTCATCTAGTTTTGGGTTGTCATATTTTACTCTCATATCCTAGCTTCAGTCTTATTTCAGTTTCTGCAGTGTTTCTTTAGCATAAAACCCTTTTGCCAACAAACCCTATTTTTTGCAAAATCAAGCAATAAAACCCTAAATTCATCAGTTTCCATCACATACTACAGTAACAACTATTATCATGGGGGTTGAATTAGCTATCATGGACACTCAACAAGGGAAGAAGATTCATAAAGGAGGGGATATTGTCAGGGCTGAGCCCCATGACCTGCAACTAATAAATTCAGATCCATTTTTCAGAGAGGCATTTCTGAGAGTGGGTTGCCTAGACTTTTGTGAGATGATGCAGAGAGGACACCCTGAGGTTTCCAAGAATTTTTCATTGAATTTCAATGGGGTAAAGACCAAATTTGGTTCACTAGATTTTGAGGTTACAAATAATTCCATTTCTACAGCTAAAGAGATACCAGTTCAGGGAGAAAAATGGTTTAAGGCCATGTCTCTGAAGTCCGCATTTTCTAAGTATTTCTTAATGCCTGAATATCAAGAAGATAACCTATACAAGGGAGTTCCTAGAAATCATATGCTGGAGTATTTTGATAGTATGATCAAATTCATATATAGGTATTTTACTTGTGAAGGTAGTTTTAATATGGTTTATCAATACCATATTAGACTGTTGATGCATTTTACTAGAAAAGAACCCTTGAATCTACCCTTCTATCTGATTAGAAGCCTTGGGAAGACATCAGATAAAGCTCAAGACAAATCCAAAAAGGTGGATACCACCGTCTTCCATTCTAGTTTGATCAAGATGCTAGTGTTAGAAGAATTGAAAAAATACTAATAGTGATTGGGATGCTTTCCTAGTTGCATCAGGATTTCAGCCATATGTTTTCAACACACCACAAACAAAGAGAAAGACACCTACCTCTATTGAAAATATTGTGCACACATAGTCCAGTAAAAGGTGGAATATGGTTAAAAAGGATAAGTAATCTCAGTCAACTGATAAGATAGGTGAAGGCCCCTCACAACCTCTTGATGAAGAAACTTCTCCTATGGAAGAGTATTCACCTATGGAGACATCCTCTAGTAAAGCAAGGAATCTGAAGGGAAATAAACTTTTTTTTTATCCACTTGTTGTTGCAGAATCTATTATCTCTAGAAGACCATTCACCAGGTCAACAGCAAGGCAACATGTCTCTGTGGAAGAGGTTGTATCCAGAGCATCATCTCAATAAACAATCAAAACCAAGCCTCTTAAAGAGCCAATAGAAATTATTGAGATCAAGTCTCCTTCTGATGAAAGTGATCCCACTTTCAAAAGGCTCAAGAGGTAGCTAAAAGATGTAAGGGTTGAGAATGAACAATTGAAAAATGAAAATATGCAGGTCAGGATTTAGCTAAAGGAAAATATAGAGATGTGTGAAGAAGATTTTGCAAAGGAAAAACACATGGTTAAGATATCCTTACCTTTGCATAGGAAAATGAAGAGTATGTACATGCATAATAGAGCTTATCAATATGAAAACAAGAAGTTGAAGGAGGAAGTGTATCAGTTGAAGGAACATATTGCAAAATGGAACCTGGACATTTTGGCTCCAGTGGCCACTAGGAGACGAAGATGAAGCATCATATCTGCATTAATATAATCATTTTTCTATGGTGTCTTATATATGTAGGATTATAACCCTAAGGAGTATTTTTGTCTTATGTTTCTATAATTATGCCCATATGTTATTTTTTCAAGTCACTTTCATGGTTTAGAGGTTATATCAGACATTAACAAAGGTTTTAGGGATTCTTGAACATTTTTGGCATCCGTTTCTATGTTTTGAAGGAAAAATGACATCTACAGGAAAGTTTGATGTGCATCCTATTAAAGGTGTTGTGAACTGCTAAAATTGAAACAGTTTGCAGCGCACTCACTACGAACTTGACAATTAGTTGGAATTCTAGCTATAGGAGGGTTGACACCTGTCAGAAGAGGTTTAAGTAACTCCTCAGAGATCAGTTAGACATTAAGGGACACTTGTGCCTAAGATATATATCCATTGAATCTCCATGCAATGAGTTGGATGCAGTTGTATTTATTACTTCCAACAACCTCCTAAAATCTAGTAGTTTGTTAGATTTTGGTTTGTTTGTCTGTTGCCACACCTCTCCCAGGCACATAATCCAAGGTAGGAGTTAGTTGGTGAGTCCTAGAGGGACTTTTTATGCTATTTTCTATTTAATATGTAACCTAAATCCATAGGAGGGTTCGAGTGGGTTTTTTGTGAGATTCATATATTTTGTTGAAGACTGTAAATGTTTCCACAGTATGTACGTACAGTCTTAAGAGTCTTGAATAATTGAAAAATAGTTTCTTCTCCTACTATCATATTCCATGTTTCAGTCTTGCTTTGATTCTAGCTATTGATGAAGGATTTTTCTTTAGTGCTTGTTCATGAATGCAGTGAATTATTTACTATTTATTTACTGGTGCAAGTGTTGTCAAAGCACATTTTCTTATTGATTAGGAGGCTCCTTCTTGATAATAATTCTACTGTATATGTCTCATACCTGATGCAACCTAGTGCATATACTTCATATTTTTCTTCTCAATCTTCCATCTTTCCATTGATATTCTAAACAATGTGCTAAGATTGTTCTAGCCTTTCTTGTTAGAGTATATTTTGTGGAAAATTTGTTTTTATATCTTAAATTGAGTTTCTTATCCATTCTTTACACTTGAATTAAAAATTTATCCTTTTCAAAACTACAAATTTATGATGGTTATTAGTCTTACACCTATATCATTCTAGGTGTGACTTATAGTGCTAACAAGTGGGTTGATCGTAGCCTTCAAACGAGGCAGCTCTTTACAGAGTTACAATAGTTATTTAGCAACACTATGACTTGACAGTCGGGTGGTGGATGCATGGTGCCTTGAAGCGGAAGTAGTCAAGGTGAGGAGATGGGAAGGTATTCGAGATGAGTTCAATCATTTGCATTTGAAGTTTGGGACTTAGACAAATTTCTAAAGTGGATAGATTGACTCAGCCTTGTATCGTGGTGAAGGTCTTGTAGATTGGTGGAGCTATGGACGGTGATTGAGGTGATTCCACGCAGAGAGTCAGTTTCTTGGAAAAGAGAAGGTACAAGACAACATGCTTGGAACATGGTTGCAATGATGGATGCCATTGAGAAAGGTATGGTTGGTTTCGATTTCTTTCATTTCCTAAGTGTTGCAGTGAGTTCTTTGAAGGGAAGTCGAATGACTTGGTGGTTCAAGTGAAATTTATTTCTGTGGTGAAAATTGGAAGCTTGAGGGTGAATCAAGTGGTGCACATATTTGAAGAAGTCTTATAGTTGTTTGGGATGCCTTGGTTGGGAAAATGGCGAAGATCTTGTTATATAAAATTTATCCTCACCCCATGCAACTTGCTTGGATGGATTTTCCATTTCCCTATGCAGACTTGAAGACCCTTGTTGTATCATCCAGAGAAAAAAAATCACATTTTTCCACATATACACGCCCTACCAGTTAGACAACATGTGTATACACATGTTTCCCCACTACATCCCGCATACATTAGGTTTGGTGCTAAAAATTAAAAAATTTGTCGGGTTTCCATGTCACATCATGGGATCCATGATCCTTGACCTTCCATATACTGGAAATGTTCTGAATCATCCCTTCAGTTCCATTTGAAGGCTATAAATTAGGCCATATCCAAGCCATGGAAGAAGATATAGTTCAACTTTTGAGAGAAACAATACTCTGGAGAAACTTCACTTCATATTGAGTCTACATCCCTTTATCTTTGAAAGTATGAACTCATTGTTCAACACCCAAGCTCTTCCTTATTTGATGGAGAACCTCATTGTCTCCCTTATATGAAATTTCCTTTGGTGGAGGATTGAAGTGGTGGAGGCCCAGCTGGAGGGACTTAGTTTCTTGGTTCCGATGTGTGTTGGTACTGAAGTTTGTCATATATTAACTTCTGTTGATTATTTTAATAGAAATACTCTCTTCTCGTCCAATTAATATCTTGCAAATATTTGAATTATTATTCCATGGGCGTATTTGTTATGTATGTGAATGGATTATGCTAATATATATGCTAAAATTATATATTATCACCATATGCTTGTGTATCTTAGTTATTGAGAACAGGTTGCAGGTATAAAGATTTGAGTTGTGTGCTCAACGGTGGTCTTCATTCAACGTCCGGACAAGGTAGTCTCTTGATCATGTCCTATTATCATTTCATTCATATATCATACTAGAGATTATAATTGATTTATACATGTCATTACGTCTATTGTGGTTTACCCCATGCCATAGAGAGATTTTCCTCATAACATAGCTTGGGATGACTTGCTTAGATGAATCTTTTGGTGGACTTAGGTAGATTTGGATACAGTTGTGGAGGTGGCTTGAGGAATTTTCCTAACTCTTTGATGAGGCACACTGAACATGTCGTTGCGGTGAATCTTGTATGTGTCGAGTTGAGAGGATGGGTGAGGTGCCCTGGTTCTTGGTTCCTTATCCATATTCCTTGAGTCATGAAATGAATTGAAAGTCATGATGACGATGCTAGAGTTGAACGCTTGCAGTAGGTGTGAGATAGCTTTGTTCTAAGAGACTAATGGAGTCAACAAAGAAGTCGACCAAGAATTTTTGACAGTCAACCTGAATGGGTAGAACACAGACCAAGTGACTTGGGTGGTGTTCACTCGTCTTTGGTATGGGACATTATATGAGTCAGAGTGCACCTTAGTGACTTGCAAATGATTGTGCGATGACTCAGAGATCCGATGGGGGAAGTTGGTTGGAGTTGGAAGAAGTATTGGTGTGAATGTTCCTAAGGCATGGAAGTTATTTGAGATGACTCATTCTACATGGAGTTCTTTGGATAGTTCATTGGGACATTGGAGGAGTGTAGGTTTTTTTTCCACAATCATCATATATGTTGAGTTGCACTGAGGCGACTTGATGGAAGGAGGTGAGTTGAGGACTTTCCTTGGTTTGAAGGATTGTGAGGATAGGAAAAATGCAACAAGAAGAGTTTACTTCGACATGATCATTTCTCTTTCTTTGGGGCAGCATGGTTGAGGGTGAAGCCTAACTATTCCAAGGCATAGAGAGGTTGTAACATCTCGGTTCTAACCTTTACAAACTATAATGTATTATGTAAATATGACTTAGGTTGGTGATCCGGTAAAGTTGAAAAGGGGCCAGAGTGCCTAGGAAATGTAACACTTCCTATACATTAATAAAATACACCACTGGTTGCAAGACTGATGAGGAAAAAAGAGATGGGGGGCTATGATTGCAAGAGAAAGGGGGGTTTGAGGGGCTAAGTATTGTTATTGTTATTTTATTTACCCATAATTGATTTTATGGACAAGATGGTGTTACATGAGATTCTTAGGAGGGAGGCCATGTGGCTCTAATCTTCATGTAATTATTTAAACATCCCTTGGGGGATGTTTTGGGGTCATTCTTCCCTTGGTTCATCCTCTTCTCATTGGTTCATTTGTTCTTATTCCTCTTCAATCACTACTGCTAGTTCATGTGCTCTTTGGATGAGCATGAAAATGAATGAAAGGAAGAAGAGAGCCATCGTTGAATGGTTGTAATGATTTACTGATCATTTCCAGAGGGAATGGATGTCTGTGTGCATGAACTTGATGGTAGTTCAGATGGAATTGTCCACAACTGAGAGTCCTTGGAATTTCTAGTAGGGAGATTTCCTAACTAGTAGCGTTGAAGCCCTGGAGAGAAATGGAACAACCTTAGGGACTGGATGGGAGAGAAAGGTGTTCATTTCTTGTGGTTGTGCAGGATGAGGGGGAAAGGGAGATGGAAATTAGGATTGTTGTGAGGTTGGGAAACCTGAGAGATACTTAGCCAACAACTATGTATTTAGACTTGGCCTAGGACCCCTCCTTGTGGATTCATAGCCCTGGCTTGGGGGTCACCTGTTGTTGAGAGTAAATGAACAACAACATCTATGGTTGGGAGGAACATCCTTGGTCTGCAACCAGTTGGTGAACGTTTACTTGCAAAGATAAGTGCTCTCTATGTTTTTTGTTTAATGTATTATGCTGTGTATTTAATTATCTCTAAGATATGTATTCTAATGTGCCCATCTGTTGGTTATTTTTTGTGCATGGCACGTTGTTTATCTCTTTTATGTTGTGACATGGATCTTGTCTTATGCATGTGGTGTGCATGCTTCTAACATTGTTGAGAAGTCCTTTGTTTTCGAATTAGATATCATAGAACTGAGTCTTGGGACTATAGCGTGCCTAGCTTGCGGGTGGTTGGGTGTGTTGCAGCCTGTTTAAGTGGCGTATCCTGACCTCTGGGTGGTTGGGTATGTTATATATTGGTATCAGAGCTTCTGGTTGAAACATCGAGCTGGTATGGGTTGGGTCTGTTGGTCAGAGTCTCATGGTTGAGATCAAATTTTGACCGTGAAGTTGAAAAGCTCAGGAGGAATGGCGTTGCAGAATCTACGCATGAGTTAGATCATCAGAGATCAGTTGTAAGGGGTTCAAAGGATCGTGACCATCCCCCCTTCGAATTCGGGAGAAATCACCACTGTAGGATCAGGAGAGATCCGGGATCGTTGGATCAGAGGACAGGTGAACATGGGTTGTCCAATGTAAAGGAAGCAAGGGTTAAGGTCACAACTATCGGATCCCATGGGAGAGAGAGATCAACATATATGAGGCATTGCAGAGAACCAAGTTGCATTGGAGATAATTTCCCAAGGCGGTCCCGCAATCCAAACCACGGTTTCACCAAGGGGTTATGTTAGAATTAGGAGAATTGAGGGGTGAAAAGTGGGTTAATCCAAACTGTCGATGCATGCCCCCTCAAATTGAAAATAATTAATTGATGTGACATGTTAGTGATCAAACATCAAAACTCCGAAGAGCCGAAGCGATTCGCATCCGTTGATTTGTGGGAGGACATGCATCGACAGATCATGAACTTCAGGTAAAAGCGATCTAGGAGGACATGTGGTAGAAATTCGTTCACTTCGGGGAAAAGCAAAGGTTGAGAGTTGAGTTCTCTGAAGTACGAAGACCCGAAGAAATCGAATTCGTCGATCTGTGGGAAAAATGTGTCATTAGATCGAGAGCTTCAGATAAAAAAAATTTGGAAAAAAGTTGAAGTTTGAGTTTTCCGAAGTCCAAATGCACGAAGGAATTGTAGTCGTTGATCCTTGCAGTGATAACTTACAAAGGCCTAACGTCTAGGTTTAAAATGGACCGTCCGATAAGAGAGGCAAATGGCGACGGTTTGGCCGGTTCAGGAAATTGGAGTTCGAGATAATTGGAAGTGTGCTAGTGTGGAAACTCCTGAAGTCTCGAAGCCCGAAGAGCTGAAGTGGTGGGGCATGATGATATCACTAGGAGGTGATGTGGACCTTGGAATTTCCGAAGTGACGTGGCTTGCTAACGTCACCAGGGATGACGTAGACACATGGGATGTGCACCACATGTCAGTAAGGTTTAAGCATGCAGATGATTGAAATGTCAGATAGGACATGACACGTGTCACCTGCCTTATTGGACCACATGTCCGCTTACAGTATTTTTCTACGTGGCGACAGATCATGGACTCCGGAGAAATTACTTAGAGATTTTTTAGTTGAAGTTGAAACTCCCGAAGCCCGAAGAGCTAGAGACCCGAAGTAAACGTCGACTGTCGGATCATCCGAAGTAGACCTGAACCGTCAGATCAAGAGAACAAGTGGCGTGAAGTTGTGGATTCCAGGTACAGACCCAAAGTAAACGTCGACTATCAGATCATCTAAAGTAGACCTGAATTGTCAGATCATGAGAATAGGTGGCATGAAGTTGTGGATTCTGGGTAAGGACCCGAAGTAAACGTTGATCATCAGATCGTTCAAAGTAATTCCCCACCATATGATTCAAAAGGACGAGTGGCAGAATCTCGTGTATCTCGAGGGAAGTAAATTTTGAGATTTGAGAATTCCGAAGTTCAGAATTCCAAAATGGCCACAACCGTTGATCTGGGAGAGGTAAATCTGAAATGTTGGTTCCCAAGAGGTAGATCTTGGTCGTCTGTTTAGAAGCACTATCAAGATCGTGAGTTCAACGACCACCTCGCATTGCGAAGACGGGAGGTGCTCAGGCTTTACGAAGTCAAGGGTGGACCACAATCGAGACCACGGTTTTAGAAAAAGGACATGTGGTGGCTCGAGGTGAATTGTAGGGTGAAGAGTAGTTTGGTTCCAAACCACCTTTGAGCATGGCTACAATCACACGTTTGCGTGAGGTCACCGCCTAAGGTCACATCTAAGGAGGGGCCAAGAGAAAAAGGAGCTAGCGCCAACTCTGAGATTTTTTTCAAGGTCGAAGGAGAAGGTCGCGGGGGCCATCGGACCTGTGCCAGAAAGTCAAAAGGGCCTGTGTTTAGATATAGAATGAAACCATCAAGGTTTCAGAGAGCCAATTAGGCTCGGGATTGAAGACCATTGACCAAGAGGTCACGCATCCTTAGGAGAAGGGGGTCTGCATTAAGAAATAAAGGGAAAATAAGAGGCAACACTAAAATAAATAATCCCATGGTTTTGTGCATCTGGTCTTATGTAAATGGTTTGAAGGAAGCACCTCATAAATATTTAATTCGACAAAAAGTTAACACTAGAATAATACAGGGAATTAATAAAGGGTCAAAATACGATCTGTTTGTGAACTGAGAACACAACAGAAGCATGAGTACGATATAATGATTTGATCCATGTCTGTGATCAACTCATGAAGACAAAATAACCGACACATAGTCATGATTAAAAAATAGTTAATTCATGTAAAAAGGAAAAATGATATTAATTAAAGAATAATATTATCACTTAAATGAAAAGGTACCTATAAATTTAATTGACAATTTTTGTATGATATGTATAGCTCTAACAAGATGGCTTCTTGCAGGTTTATCAAGATTAGAGGTATAACCAGATCAATTCAAGAATAGGATTAGATGTTAGGGTCATGGAGGCATGACTTTGCTTACAAAAGTTAGATGAGGTACTACAAAAGAAAGAATCCTCAGATGGGACATGAAGCTAGCAGGTGAATAATGTCATTAATGGGCATAGAAAGAAAAAGTAAGGCTCCATATCCTTGAAGGTAGAGATGTGTATACAATTGCAAGATTGATGTGGAAGGAAACAAAGAGCTTAATAGGTGGTGTGTAAATAATCTCTATGTGTCAAGCATAGGAGTTCCAGGGAAGGATTTGTTAGATATGACTTATCTACTGTCTAAAATCTTAAATCAGAGTTCAGAGTGGAAGAAAGATGCCAATGCAGAGGAATTGGAATTCTCTCTCACTTCAAAAGTCTCACTAAATGAAAATGGATTTCCATTGGGGAATGGTACTAAGTGGGAAAGAATGTCCAGGTGGAACCCGACTGAAAAAGTGTTTAGACCTAGGGAACCATAATGAAGATGAGAAGAATGGGAGCATGCAAGGCATCAAGGATCTAAAGGAATTCAAGGACACCCAACTACAACAAAAATAGATAAATAAATAAGTTAATTGAAACAGAAATGCACTAGAGTGCATGAAGCATACAATGAAGTTAAATTGCATATGCATTAGTAGGCATGCTGATAGTAAATGCTTAGTGCATATAGATGTGTAATTTTGCATATGTACATG
>JZKD02S1697846.1:88617-101728 GCA_000966675.3 Picea glauca
TGAGACTTCGACTCAAGTAATATATGACATGTTCATCGTGTGCATCATCCTCCTGAACGAGAACCATGTCGATAGTATACTCGGAAGCAACTAGATAAAGAAAGTAATCTCGACTATAATCAGGAGGAAAAAGAAGTGGAGCTTTCGTGAGGGACAACTTCAAAGCTTCAAAAGCATTGTTGGCAACTTTATCCCAGACAAACTCTGAACCTTTCTTTAGAAGATGTGTAAAACCACGAGTAATCTTGGCGTAATTAGGGATGAAATGACGAAGAAAGTTTGCTTTCCCCTGCAAACTTTGTAACTGGCACAGCGAAGAAGGAGGAGGAAGATTAAGAATTGCCTCAACCTTAATAGGATCTACCCAGTTCCCTTGACGTGAAACAATGAAACCTAGAAGATGGCCAGACTCTATGCAAAAGATGCATTTATGAGGATTTAAACGAATGCGATAGAACCGACAACGAACAAAAATTGCTCAGAGATGATTGGGGTGATCGACTCGGCATAAAGAATGAGCTGGCAAATCGTCCAAATAAGGTTGAATGATATGCTTTATATTGTGAAACGCATAAGACATAGCACGTTGAAACGTCGCGCCCGTGTTCTTAAGACCGAAAGGAAGTTTTCTATAGGAAAAATTACCCCAATGACAAATAAAATAAGTTTTATGTTGGTCCTCAAGAGCGATGTTAATTTGATTATAGCCGGAAAATCCATCCATGAGAGAAAAGATTTCACTGCCGACATAGTCATCGACAATTTGGTCGACGAAAGGGGTTGGAAATTTGTCTTTCAGATAGGATTTGTTAATATCCTGATAATCAACACAAAAACATATACTACCACCTTTCTTATCAATCGGTACAAGGTTGGAAACCCATTCTGTCAGAGCCACGGGATAAATAGAACCAGCTTTGAGAAGTTTTTCAACTTCGAGTTTGATAGCTGCCACTTTACGTGGATGGACTGGACGAAGGCGCTGCCGGAACGGTTTAGCTCCGGGGTACGTTTTTATCTCATGCACAACAATGGAAGGGTCAATACCTAGCATCTCTTCGTAACTCCAGGCAAAGATGTCACAAAATTATTTAAACAAATATGTATAAGTGACAATTTCATCAGGAGAACATGAAGCTCCAATGTGAACATTTTAAACTATCCCAGGTTTAACTGATATATCAATGGGTATCGTGGGAGAAATATTATTGATGTTCCCTTCCGCAAACACATCACGTGTAGATCTGAGAATGGTCGATATGAAAACAATGGTCGACGGAGTCGAAATCCGCTGGTAATTCTCGAGAGTGTGTTGTTCCAGAAACAGTATCGAATGATGATGCCCATCGTCCCAAGGGGTGTCCTCCATGACGGACATGATCATCTCGTCAGTGGGAAAGATGACACGGAAAGGATCAGGAGACAACTCATCAAAAGAGGATGTAGAAGGGTTTGCTGATTGAATGGCGTGATAAGCAGACTCAACCAGACTTAACGACATGACGTCGCTGAAATGAGGATGATCTCCTGGATCAGGGATTATCCAAGGGTCAAAAGACACCAAAAGCTCATGAGGTACAGCGAAGATCATATTAATAGAAGCAACTGACGGGCGTGGAATATTGGGTGGTGGTGGTATGGGGAAAGTACCCATTAATGAAGAGTCTTTTAAAAGGCCTACGTTGACATTCTCGTAACCCAGCAAGGTTTTAGCGATAAACGACACGTTGCCAGTACGAGTATCAGAATTAAAGAAGACAAGTTGATCAACCGTAAAAACCTTTCCTTGATGAGGAAATCGTACGACACGAAAAAGTGTTGACACAACGGCATGCATAGAATCTATCCAGCTACGACCAAGTAGAAGATTATAATCCAAGGGAGCATCGAAAAATTCCACTTCAACTTGGATGGTCTTACCTTCTAGAGTAACAGGAAACGATGGAAGAACACCATAAGGCTTAAAACCAGATCCATTGAAAGCTTTCAAATTATTTTGTGATTCATTTAAAGGAGGACAGCCAATGGCTTTCCAACAAGTAAAAGACATTACACACGTAGAGGCACCCTCATCGATAACAGTTCGGCAAATGTTTTTGTCCGAGACAACAACTTGTATATGGAATGCAAGCTGTGGGGGTAACCTTGGAATATGGTCTTCCAAGTCAAAGACTATCAAATTCGTATCTGTTGGATCAATTCCACCTATAGCTTTCAACAGATCCCTTCATTGCGCAGGACAAGACTGAAGGACTTCAAGGGCAAACATTGCTGAAGGTGCTTGGGCCAGATCTTCGACAATGCTATAGTTCTGGGTCGCATGAGCATGCGGATTGAAGGCCGACTTGTGAACCACACCCTTAGGGGGTCGTAGGACTGTATCAGAGCTCAGTCGTTCGATATGAAGAGGACCGTTGGTAGGTGGAGTCAGTGGAGAGGGTTGTACCAAAGAAGAAGGTAAATCGTCAACCTTCTCCTTAGATAAAGAATAATCTTTGGCTCTAGTTGCGATGGCAACGTCATTGTTCTTAGAATCACCAGTGCACATCAAAACATATGATGTCGTAGAAGTAGATGGTTGGTCATGGATGACCAACAAGGCATGTTGCTGAGACGGGAAGGGTTGGGACAGGACTTTCGGCGTAGATGGTTTCGGCGTTCCTTGAAGAAACTTAGTAACTTCGGCACGTCGAGGAAAATCCTTCGTGTAGTGATCGTCACCATAGATAAGACAAGGGTAGCATGGTTTGCGCTTATCCCGATCCTCAACAGGAGGGGTTTTAGTTTTCTCATTTTGATTATTATTTTTACTCTCCTTATTCTTGCCTCTTCCTTTCCTTGATTTATTTTTACCGGTCGGCGTAGACTGAACAACGTTCACCTCAGAGGTTTTACCGGTGGAAGGGGTAGGAGACAGATCATTTTGAACATTAGAAGATGTGGATTTAGGGGTCGTAGTTGAAATGGAATGTGAGTGGGTATGAGCAGTACCGATCACACCATCAGCTTCATGCGAGGTAGCTGGAGCAGTTGAAGTGCTGGAAGTACTAGGACGAGGTAGTTCAGGTAGTAAATCGTAAAGTGTTCCCGTTTGTGAATAAACGAGATCTAGATATTGAGCAAGACTTATAGCTTGCTCCTCTCTAACAACACCACCCATAGCAATGTCTTTACCAATTTTTTTCACGAAATATTTCATAAACCATTCTGCCAGTAACTGATCAGGGAGTTCAAGTTTAATGAGACATCGTCTCCTTCGCCACTCATGAATATGATCTGATATATGAGTGCCTTTAGTTTGTTTGAAAGAAGTCAAGATTTCAGTCCCAGTATCGTAACAGATCGGTAACTGGTAATGTGTGAGAAAATCCATAGCTAGGGTGTTGAAATCAGAAAAGAAACCTCGTGGCAATTCAATATACCACTTCGCAGCCAAACCAGTAAGGGTCCATTGAAAAAGACGTAGACGAATGGAGTCATCCATCAACGAGTTGGATGAACACCATAAATGAAAAGTCATGACATGATTATTTGGGTCCTCTCCCGCCTTGCCATCGAATTTCGAAATATCTGATGGAAGCTTAGCAGGAATAGCAGGCCATTGGGGAGAGTGACGAATAGGATCATTTAGAATCCTAGACAAATCTGGCAAATCCAAAGTAGCAAGAAAAGGAAACTGTCGGTTTACTTGTGGGTACTGATGGCTTTGGGGTGGAAGCCCTGTCGGCAAACCAGTAGGACCATAATCAGACTGTCGATAGAGGGAAGACCCTGGCTGATTCAGTGGTGGTCGGATAGGATAGTAGCCCCGAGGATTGTAACCTTGAGTTTGAGTAGGGACCTAGGGTTGAGTAGTCTGACCCGAACCCCAAATAGGATTGCTTACACTTGGATAAGGTTGGCCAATAGTAGGGGCGGGTTGTTTCCCCCCAGCATTTTGAAGAAAGTTTTGTAAAATTTGATTCCAATACTGAGCCAATTCAGGAGGTATATTTTTTCCAAAAGGTGAGGTTGGTCCCCTTATCGTAGGTATAGTTCCACCCAGAAGTTGTGTGCCAATCGTAGGTTGCGTAGTAATTGTGTTGTGTCTGGGAAAAGGAAAAGGAACCGTACTACCCTGTCCACAAACATGAATCTGCAAGTTGGGTGCAACAGTCGGGATAGTACCACTAGGATTAGGATTACCAGAAGGAAACTAAGGGAGTGTCGGAATAAAACTGGGAATAGGATGCCCAGGAAAAGGAGAAACACCTGGAGAACCAGCTGGGGTTTGCGGAGGTGTTGGATTAGGAGAATTCAACAAAGCATTCAAAGAATGGTAACCGGGTGCTAACGTTGGGATGACATCAGGTATTCGTTGGGTATTGATAGGAGCAAGAGTATTTGCAATAATCTCGGTTTGGACACTTGTAGTATTAGTGAGATGGGCCATCTCGGGAGGGAGAACAAAGCGATAAGTGGTAGTCTCTGGTGTAGTTTCTATCTCAAAAGACATTGGAGGGTTGATTTTGTAGACAGGAGGTGACTCAGTACCAAAAAGGACTCATCGGAAATCACCTGACCAAAAAGGATCTTGGCCTACTACACCTGGAGAAGGCCCAACAGTTGATTCGGAAGATGTAACAATGGCTTCGTCAGAAGAATTTAATCGCACAATAGGTCATTCACCACGGTGAATGCGATAGTCCTCTCTAGTATTGGTAATTCGAAAATCTTCTAGAGAGTCAGTTCGTTCTACCTGTGGAGGTGGTGTAGTGACAACTGGAACGTCACTTATTTCCCCATGTGGTGGAGTAACCCCTGGGACTTCAGTCGGATGGGGAGAACCCTCAGGTGTACCAGTAGGCAAGGGTTGAGAATCATCCAGATGCTCTGGAAATAAACCTTGCATTCTACGTGAACGCCATGGGGGAGAAATTGTAAACAAGTGACAAGCTCCGCGAAGAAATTTTTATGGTCAACTTCGAGAAACAAACAACACACACTAGTAAACAAAAATCTAGGAAGCAATCACCAAGCAAACAATACCTTCTAATTTCGAAGCCACTAGTTGGTGATGAAATCCAACGTCGCAACAACGAGATGAGAAGGGGCGGGGATAAGGTGGAAAAGTTACGTTGACGACCTGCTTAACAGACTTACACCCTGGTGCAAGTTCCCACACATAATTGTGGGTATACCCTCCAAGGAGCCCGAGTGAGTTTGATCAACGTCGATTCCAGGTACCGTGAAGACTTTCCCCTTCACAGTCACCTCGGGTAAGAACCTAGAGAGACAGGCCACTAAGGTCACCACAAACAACAATAAAGCCTGGGGGAACAGTCGTCAGTCTAATCCACACGCAAGGGAAGGGTATCTAGCCCGAAATCAACTCAAAGGATTCCACTCATCATTGTGGGTATACCTTAGAGTGATCCCTGTAATACGTGTAATCTCTACACTGATGTCAACAAAGCAGGGTTAGTAACTCTGCCAACACCAATACGACCTAGTGCTTGACCCTTGTGTTAGAAGGGTGTCCCAGGACAATATGTTGCAAATGGAATTTAACACTCCCTAACTCAAGATTCTATTGTGTGTTTTTGAGATTTTGGAGAGTGTATATCTCTTCCTACTCCAAAGCACTAGCCTAGCTAAATGTTAGTGTAAAAGAGTCCTAGAAAAGAGTTACTAGATAAATTTTAAGATTACACAATGTTTTTAAAAGTTGTTGTTTACTCAAAGGTAACAGAAGTGAAACTCATGTTGTATGACTCTGACCCAAATAATGCAAGGATGATGATGAAATATAACACTTTTCATTCCATGAATCCTATTTATGGGAGAGAGAGAAAATTTTCCAAATCAACCCTATACTACAATGCACAATTTCCTTTCAAATGTCAATGCAAACAATCATTTATCAATGAACAAACTCTATATGTCTTTTTCAAATACTTCAATAAACTCTAAAATTTGATTTTTTCAATGTTTTCTAAAAGAAAAAAACAAGGTTTTTTGAAAGAAAATATTATTGTTCACTTTCCAAAAAGAATTCTCACTATATCAATGAGAAAGCATAAAATCAAATCATAAAGAATCAAGCAATAACAACCCAATCAAATCTTTCAATGAAAGCAAAAAACAAAGAGCAAACCAATGAGTCTTCTCAATGCAAACGAAAACGTTCTTTCGAACCAACAAGCAAATGAGAAACACCAAGCACTTAACTCTCTACCAATCACTGGTTCTCAGCCAATCATACACACTCAACTCCAGAAGTCAGAGAGAAAGAATATGCCAATAAGAGCCAAGAAACAAAAGTCAAGCTACAAAGGCCAAAAAAAAAACCTTGAAACCCTAAATCTGTTCCAGCAAGCAAACTAAAGCAAGAGCCATGTCAATCAATAGTCCAATAAGCTAAAAAGATGTATTTCAACTGATCTGGGCAGTAAAAAAGATAAAAACTCAATTTCAAAAAATTATGAAAGACTGTTCGCAGACAAGGAATGTAACACAGTGCGAGAAGCTATGGTTCTCGCAGGAAACCTTTGAGCAAGGTGTGAACACCTCACACTGAACCCTATGAGCAGGGTGTGAACCTGACCAGTTCTCGCAGGCTGCAGTTAAATGCAGTACGAGAAGTCCTAAAGAAAAAAAAAATTTGAAAATGAAAGCAAAATTGACAAAGGCTTCTAGACCCAGGAGGTCTCTCGGGATATCTTGAGGACTCAGAGACTGACAAGACAAGAGAAAAATGAAACTAGAGAAAATGGCCACAGAAAATACAAAAAGCCACCAAAAAATGGGATTGTTCCCCAGTGGAGTCGCCAATTTTGTTTCAGGATTAATCTGTAAGTGTGGACACAAACCAATCTCCCTAGATCCACCTGGATCTAGAACAAAACAGGACAGAATAATACTCTTTCCCTAGATTTATACTATTGAATCAACTAGGAGGCAAGAATCATGAACATACCTGATGATAGCTTCCTTGGGTCTTTGTTTTTCCAAGCTTTTCTCCAACACTCTTGTGCCGCCAAGACCAGGACAACTCAAACCAATTGAAGTGAAAACAACTCAATATATTCAACAATTAATCTATACATATGATCAAGGAGTTATGTAATAAAGTGAAATTAGCTTTATGGAAAAGAGACATATTATTGTATTAAATTGATAGAAAGCAAGAATTACAACCTGAGCCTTGATGTTGCAAGTCTCCTTTCGATGGCTCCTAGCTCTAACACACACACGTGCTCATGCATGAAGAAAATCAACCACTTTTGATAACCTTGCTGGTGTCTCTAGCTGCTGTAGCATCAGTCCTTCATACAACCTTCCACTAACTCTCCAATCAATCTCTTGCTAGTTTTCTTCTAACCTTTTCCATGATCAATTCCCTCAATATATAGGAGAGAATAGATTAGTTACTTGGATAGGAATGATCCCAAGATATCATGAAAACCAGTACTTAGATAACCATTCGAATGCCAACTCGTCCTTCTAGAAGATTCCCTTCTAGAAGGTTCGAGAATTTATATTTTTCCTTCCTTTAGAAGATGTTCACACCCTGATAGTTAGGTACAGTGCGAACCTCTCACACCCTGCTTTAAAGAAGCTTGCGAGAATCATGCATTCTCGCAGGCAAATGTATAGGTAGCCTGTGAACCTCTTTTAAAAATATGATTTCTGGAAGCAGACAAAGGTAACTTTTCTCAGGAAAGTGTTCGAGTGAAGAGCTTGATTTTTCCATCATCATTACATCATCATGATGACTAAAATTATGGATAACAATAAGACCAATGCCTATTGTTGCAAGAGTCTAATTGTTATGAGCAGAAGTTCATGTCTAGAAGTTTTTATTTTTCCTATATAAAATAGTTTTGGGAATTATGATTTGATAATTACTGACGAATTGTTTTGGCCGAATGTAAATTGAAGAAATTGCAGGTAGAATGGTATTGGATATGGCAGGGATGTAATCCCATAAGGAAGATTGATATCTACAGTTGCAGAGCCAACCATTATGATCAGAAATATCATGTTTGGAAAATTTTATTTTCCTGTATAAAACATATTTGACATTTATGTTTGAAATGATTATAATGATATCTCATGATGAATGTATGTGTATAATACCGATGATATGTTGGATATGAAATCTAGAAAGCACGAAAAAGGCTATTGTTGTGACATGAGAACCCTGTGTCCCGAGAAATATTCTTGTGAAAGAGAACCTTGGTCAGGAAAGATGGATCGCATGAGGGACTGCATAGCAGAAAAGGGGATGCCTAAGCCTGGGCCTGGAAGGTGAGTGACCACAAGGAAGAGGAGACTTTGATAGCTCTTGATTGGGGTCATACACACAATGGGTATGTCAGGGAAAATAGTGAGCCAAGTTAATGAGATAGCCATATGGATGTAGATCCATGAACCGCACAAATAATTGTTGTATTGGATTATGAAAATTTACTCTTACAATATGAGAAAGAATGAGAATTTTATGCACAAATTTTGAATTGACATGCTCGCTAATTTGAAATATTGTAGGAAAACGATGAATGTTTAAGATCTAGAAAAGTACCATATTATGATAGAAAAGAAGGTGATGTTGGAGAAACTAAATGACAAAGGAATGGATGGAAGAAATTCCAATGGACTTGCCACAACTAGAGTTATGGAACCCACAATTCTGAAACTTCCTGGCCGAGTGCACTGAAGCTGGGTAGAAGTGGAACAACCCAAGGGAATGCATGGCAGAGAAAGGGATTCATTTCTTTGGGTTGTGCAGGGCTGAGAGGGAAGGAGAGATTGTTGATTGGAACTGCTGCCAGAAATATAAATTCTGAAGATCATCATACATGTTTTGGGTCAGAATGCCTATGCATATATGTTTTAGGCCAGAGTGCCTATGTATATAAGATTGGGTTGGATTGCCTGTGTGAATTCAAGCCAGAGGACCTTGAATTGTAATGTTAATAACATTGGAATGGTGTTGTGCACTGAGGACAGTGCCAAAATAAGGGGAGGGGGATGTAACATCCCTGTTCTAACCCTTATAAACTATAATGTATTATGTAAATATGACTTAGGATGGTGAGTCGATAAAGTTGAAAAGAGGCCAGAGTGCCTAGGAAATGTAACACTTCCTACACATTAATAAAATACACCATTGGCTGCAAGGCCGACAAGGACAAAAGAGATAGGGGGTTATGATTCCACAAGAGAGGAGGGCTTGAAGGGCTAAATCTTGTTATTATTATTTTATTTACCCATAATTGATTTTATGGAGAAGAGGGGGTTACATGAGATTCTTGGGAGGGAAGCCATGTGGCTCTTTTCTTCATGTAATTATTTAAAAATCCCTTAGGGAATATTTTCGGGTCGTTCTTCCCTTGGTTTGTCCTATTCTCACTGGTTCACTTGTTCTTCTTCCTCTTCGCTCACTATTTCTAGTTCCTGTGCTCTCGAGTTGAGCATGGAAACGAATGGAAGGAAGAGGAGAGACATTGTTGAATGGTTGTAATGATTTACTGATCATTCCTAGAGGGAATGGATGCCTGTGTACATGAATTTGATGGCAGTTCAGATGGAATTGTCCACAGCTGAGAGTCCTTGGAATTTCCAGTAGGGAGATTTCTTGACCAGTAGTACTGGAGCACTGGAGCCCTAGAGAGAAATGTAACAACCTCAGGGACTGCATGGCAGAGAAAGGTGTTCATTTCTTTGGGTTGTGTAGGATGAGGGGAAAAGAGAGATGGAAATTAGGATTGTTGTGAGGTTGGGAAACCTGAGAGCTACTTAGCCAACTACTATGTATATAGATTTGGCCTAGGACCCATCCTTGTGGATTCATATCCTGTGGCTCGGGGGTGACCTGCTATTAAGAGTAAATGAACAAGAACGTATATGGTTGGGAGGAACGTCCTTGGTCTGCAACCAGTTGGTGAATGTTTACTTGCAAAGATAAGTGTTATATGTATTTTTTGTTTAATGTATTCTGTTGTGTATTGAATTATCTATGAGATATGTATCCTAATGTGCATGTCTGCTGGTTATTTGTTGTGCATGGCATGTTGTTTATCTCTTTTATGCTGTGACATGGATCTTGTCTTATTCATGTGGTGTGCATGCTTCTAACATTGTTGAGAAGTCCTTTGTTTTCGAATTAGAGATCAGAGAATTGAGTCTTTGGATTATAGCGCTTCTAGCCTGCGGGTGGTTGGGTGTGTTACAACTTGTTGGAGTGGCGTAGCCCGGCCTTTGGGTGGTTGGGTATGTTACATAGGTAGATGCAACTCCATGGTCGGGTGATGAAGTAGTGAGGAAAATGGCAGTTTGGACGTGCAATTTTTGGGGAAGATTGGATAATCATGCCATGAAGTGGACAATAGAGTCAAGTTGTCATAGATGACTTTTCTTCGGGGTGAATCCATAGTGAATCTATGTGAGAGATGACCTTTCCTTGGTTTGAGGGTTGTGCATATGGATCGAATTGTAAAAGGAATTGACTGGTTTGTGCATGAGGATGTGCAGTCTCAAGGAGTGTGACAGTTAAACTAGCCATTCAACTAGTTCACAACTTGGGTGAGAACAACAACATCGCAAGGGGTCAAGAGTACATACGTGCCAATAGGTTCGAAGTGAAACACTTGGACATTGTGGAATATCTCCTTGACGAAGATCAGATGATGGAAGTAGTAGTGAGGTAAGGATGGACACTTTCCTTAGTCTTTGGAGTTGGAAAAAGTGACGAAGATGCAATGGAAAGGACTAAGTTTAGGTATGGGGAGGCACATCTCAAGACTTGGACACGACAATTGGATTTATCAACCGACTATTACATGACTTAAGATGCACAATGTGTAGAGACATGGCATAATTGGTTGTAGAAATTTCAATACAAATTAATGTATTTCCTATGATTCTCTTGATCTAACAATTATATGCCACTGTTAAATACAAAATCGCTTCTACTAATATTCTTGCGGAAATTTAAACCACGATCAAAAAGTGAAATATCAAGAACACATAACACACAAGTTTTACCGGGAAAGCATAAATCTAAAAACCTCACTATCATATATTATGTATATCATGGATTATGAAACAATCTCATACAAAAATCTAATCCAAGAGCTCTCAGTACAATACAATCATCTCACACTGTCATACAAAACTCAACAAATACATGTGCCAATTTCTATGTCCAGACAACCTGCCTCCTCTGCATAATCCCTGCAATTGGAATTCTCACAACGTATTCAAATTACCTAGTTTGTAAATGTTCATAAGAATATCCTGCATGTGTGATTGCATGAGTGCACTTCATTCAAATCACAACTGATAGCCAAATTGTCCCTTTCACCTATTATCTCAACTAGGTCTCCACTGGATCTGACATGCATGTAGTTAATCGTGGCGAATCTTCAGTTGCATTAGTTACAACTAGTACAACCGAGCTCAACTCACTTAAATGAGTTAAACTACTTCAAAAATAACATAAATACACTTATAAATCTATTACAACTTCAAGTCACCTCCATGTCTTACCAGTCAACCTTTGAACTCAAATTTCCCATAGCTAACTGATTTTCCATTCCAGTTAATTATATTCAAGTAATTATGAGATAATAGATTAATATTTATTGTCCAATTTATTTAAGGGAAAAGTAAATTAGACACATGTTTCTTGTTGACTTTTCAACACTCCCTCTCAACAAGAAGGGGATTATCCTTCACCCCAATCCTGTCTCTATGGTATTCGAATTTGCTCCTGGTGAGCGCCTTCGTCAGAATGTCTGCATCATGATCTTTCGTAGGAATGTATTGAAGCAACATGATCTTCCACTGCACACAATCTCTGATATGATTATACCGGATATTTATATGCTTAGATATATCATGAAACACAATATTAATCGAGAGTTTAATGCAACTCTAATTATCACAATGAATTAATGTCGAATATAAATGAGAACCAAATAAACCAACCAAGATCTTTCTCATCCAGATAGCCTCACATGCAGATTGACTCGTTGCCATGTATTCCGCTTCCGCTGAACTGAGTGCCATGGATCTTTGTTTCCTGATGTACCAAGAAACAACTGTAGATCTGATACTAAAGATCCCCCCTGATGTGCTCTTTCTATCCATTGGTCTGCCCTCCCAATCTGCATCCATGAAGCCATGCAACTTCACCTCATCCATCTGTCTGTACCATAATCCATACTCATATGTGCCCTTCAGACATCTCAGGACATGCTTACCTACCTTCCAAAAGAGTTTTGTAGGCTTAATCATCGCTTGACTTAGTTGGTTAACCGCATAGAAAATATCTAGTCTCATGTTCACTAAATACATTAGCGAACCTACTAACTGTCGATAGACAGTAGCATCCACTACCTCTCTAGAAGTAGCATCCTCTTTCCTCCAGTTTTATGGAAGAGGAGTATCCATGGGTTTGTAGCCCTCCATGTGAAACTTACCTAGTATCTCCCTTGCATACTTGCCTTGAGACACAAAAATTTCACCATCTCGCTGCCATATTTCCAATCCAAAGAAATAATGAAGAAGGCCCAAATTCTTCATCTCGAACTCCTTTGCAAGGTCATCCTTGCATGAGTGTATTAGCTGCTCATCACCAGTCAGTATTAAATGATCAACATAAATAACAATGATTAAAATCTTACCCTCCACCAAAATTTGGTATAGGTTTGCATCCGCTTCACTTTTAGTGAAGCCCAATATGGTGAAATAGTTGTCTATCCGAGTGTACCAAGCACAAGGTGCTTGCTTCAGCCCATACCGTTCTCTCTTGAGTCTGCACACATGCAACTCCCTGTCAAAGGTCTCAAAACCTTCTGGATATTCAATGTACACTTCTTCCTCAATGATCCCATTGATAAACACAATTTTTACATCCATCTGATGAATGTGCTAGCCCATCTACATTGAGAGTACAAGGATGGATCTTATGGAAGAGTACCTTGTGACAGGTGCAAAGGTCTCATCATAATCTATCCCCTCGATCTTTGAGAAGCCTCGGGCCACAAACCTGGCCTTGTATTTCTCCACACTCCCATCAACAACTTTCTTTACCTTGTAGATTCATCTCGAACCTACCACT
>JZKD02S1697857.1:0-12686 GCA_000966675.3 Picea glauca
GCATGAACACAAGAAAGGAGTATCCCACATTTGAATAACTTTGGACTTGTTGTGCACAAGAAGAATCAAGGATTATCAAAAAAGAGAAAATCCAAAGGAAAGATGATGATCAAACCTACACAACAAAGTTCAAGAAATTCAGGAATAAGAAGAAGTTTGACTCAAGGAAGAAACGAAATCAAGAGAAGGATATGTCAAAAACACAATGCTTCAACTGTTGAAAATATGGTCGCTACAAGAATCATTGTCCTAATTTAAAGAAAATGAAGGAAACAAACGAAGCAACAATTGCCAAAGAAAAGGAACCCTGAAGGAAATTCAAACAAGATGAAGCATATTTCTTCTTCTAGTCAAGGTAACATTATTCTTCTGTAACATAGTCCTTGTACATACCATGTTTACATAGTTCCTATATATCTATTTCTTAGAAGATAAGATGGTCAGTGAAATAACACCTATGGAATAATAACGAGATAATGATTACTATCACAATGCCTATAAGTCAAGCAATACACATGAAAAAGATGAAGCACATTGACAATATTTGATAACAATTCTTGTGGAAGCTATTATATAAGTAACAACTGCCAGATAAGATGAAATCAGAATCAAAGCTAAAGAGAACCAGAAGAAGTCAAAAGAGAGGAAATTAGAAAAAGACTTGTGACACCTTGCAGAAGGCAATAAGAATGCAGGCACAAGCATGGACTATCCTAGATGGAGGGAGATAATTACAGAATTCCAAAAGAAGAGCATGCATTCATGCATGAAGCAAGGATTAGGAGGGAGATAATCCTAAATAATATGATCCATTGAGGATTATGAAGTATCTATCCATGTTCCCATGAAAAGAAGAACATGTTCAATTTGACTTTAGAAGAAATCTTCTTCGAAAAAAAGCCTTAAAGTATCCTTGGTTGTCCATCTACATCCATGATCCTATAATGAAAGAAAGAAGTTGGAATCTTTAGGGCATGTAATCTATAGAAGACTCCATGGATCCAAGAGCTAAAGAAAAACATGAGGAAGAACATGAAGATTCCAAGAAAGAAAGAAAAAGCCAGAATAACCAATTATTATACCGATCGTTTGAATTTATAAGCAACAATCACATTTACTGATCGACATCATGCTCCCGTAACATTTAATAATTTTAAGTGGAAATCTCGTTCACATCACTTCACCGGATACACCGTATTCCACGAACAACCTCTCCGATGGAGGCGAGATCATCCACCAACCACCACATGTCAAATTTAGCCATGCGATGGATGCGAGGTTATCAAAGTGCAGGAATATCACTTACCATATCTATTTGCTTTAGCTTTAAAAAATCAAAACTAATGATTTGATATTAATTAATTCACCACCATGTTTCTATATGTGTTTATATGTTTGCATATAAAAAAGAAAGTACCCAACTTAAACAAGTGTTATTGTAGTAGTAATGTCTTTGTTGAAAAGTTTTGTGAAAATTTATTAATATTAATTTATTGTAGCAAAGAAGTTAATTATATTGTGTCATTATTATGTATAATTAACACAACCATATCATTAAATATGGTTAAGATACTTTTATGAAGCACCATTTATTTTTGAAAGGTAAAAAATATAATTAATAACAAATAAAATCATAACAATAAAATTTAAACTAAAAAAATGGAAATATTAAAAAAAGCCTAAAAATTAAATAATTAAAAAAAAAAGTTTGAACACAACAACAATTTTAACTTCAAAAATTGAAACATTAAAATTTGAACTTTTGTTTTGCATGAGTAGGCTTGATTCAAGTTTCATTTTCTAAAAAAAAACAACCAATGGTAATAGATATTAATTGCTTTTCTTTATCTAACTAAATTGTACTAGGTACCTATTCAACAACCATTCATACCGATGGCCTTGTTTACATAGCCAGCCACTGAAAGAACCAAAAAAACAAAAGACAAACCCAATTGTTATAGGCATAGCCATGGTCAAGTAGTGTTAAATTGAATGTCCAAAGGTTTGTCTCTTCAATGCATTAGCCAAGTATTCAACTATAGGTTTCACCATTGTTTGTTCAAAGAGTATGAAAATGGAAGAACACATATGGTGACTATATTAATATAGGGTAAGGTCTTATCATTATTAAGAAAGACGCCTGGTTAGGGTTAGGATTACGATTAGGGTTTANATAAAAAAAGAAAGTACTCAATTTAAACAAGTGTTAGTGTTATTGTAGTAGTAATGTTTTTGTTGAAAAGTTTTGTGAAAATTTATTAATATTAATTTATTGTAGAAAAGAAGTTGATTACATTGTGTCATTATTATGTATAACCAACACAACCATATCATTAAATATGGTTAAGATACTTCTATGAAGCATTTTTTTTTTAAAGGTAAAAAATATAATTAATATCCAATAAAATTTAAACTAAAAAAATGGAAACATTAAAAAAAACCTAAAAATTAAATAATTAAACAAAAAAAAGTTTGAACACAACAACAATTTTAACCTAAAAAATGAAACATTAAAATTTGAACTTTTGTTTTGCATGAATAGGCTTGATTCAAGTTTAATTTTCTAAAAAAAAACAACCAATGGTAATAGATATTAATTGATTTTCTTTATCTAACTAAATTGTACTAGGCACCTATTCAACAAGCATTCATATCGATGGCCTTGTTTACATAACCAACCACTGAAAGAACTGACAAAACAAAAGACAAACCCAATTGTTATAGGCATAGCCATGGTCAAGTAGTGTTAAATTGAATGTCCAAAGGTCTGTCTCTTCAATGCATTAGCCAAGTATTCAACTATAGGTTTCACCATTGTTTCTTCAAAGAGTATGAAAATGGAAGAACACATATGGTGACTATATTAATATAGGGTAAGGTCTTAGCATTATTAAGAAAGACGCCTGATTGCACAATATTTTTTAATGTTGTTGGACTAACCGCCACACCTCTCGTGGACTAACCATCAAGCTGAGAATATGGGATTAACCGCCCACTCAAGGTGATGTTGTTGATTTGGAAGTTTACTAACACCTGCGAGTTTTGATGTAATGGCAAATCTTAACATGGTATTAGAGCCTTGGAGTGGGGTGTTGGACTAACTGTCGCACCTCCTGTGGACTAACCGCTACGCTGGGAACATGGGACTAACCTCCCACTCAAGATGATATTGTTGATTTGGAATTTTACTAACACCTGTGGGTTTTGGTGTAATGGAAAATATTAACAAATGTGACTATAAAAACCTTGATAGTAGCAGAAAATGGAATCAACATTTGTCAGATTTGGCAAAGAGCCCCACCCAAATATGATATCTTAATTGATCTAAGACTAAATCCAAATATGAAATATTATGAGAGAGTAATATCCGTTCAATGTATTTTTGACTAAAATGATTTTAAAAGTTAAAGGTGGGTATCATGTATAATCAGAAAGATAAACTGAACAACTTTCCAAACCAAACATTTACTAACATGTTTGAACTCCCTCATTGATGTTGCTTCTCTATGGTGTTGCCTTCCTCAAAGGGAAGAAATAGAAACTGCTTGGGAGTGCTAAATGTAAAATGAGGAGAAGTAAAAAGACACATTTGCAGTGACCGAGCGAGTAAAAAACTAAGCACCGTAAAAGAAATATCTATCTAATAAAAATAAGTTGGTATGAGTAGGTATACTCCAAGTAAAAATCCATCTAATAAAAACAAGTTGGTACAAGTAGGTATACTCCAAGTAAAAACCCATAGAGAGAAGGTGGAGCACTCACCCACGGTGCGTTAGCATGCAGAACTATCAAGTAAAAACACCCTACTCAGAGAGGAACCAACACCTCATAGAGCCGACACAACGTAAAATGAAGAGCACCACTTTATGGTAAAAAACCTAAATGCACTGAAAAATCAAATTATATAAAAGAAATAAAGCTAGTAAAACACTTTGATTTTGATTTAAAGTGAATTTTCATTGTTAATCACTTTTTTTTAATGACAAAAGGACATATTTTTTCACTTTTTTTTAATGACAAAAGAACATATTTTTTCATACAAGGAAGTTAATGCTTAAATCACAGTCTTTCATTTAATGTAATTACTAAGAATATTCTGAGCATATGAAATTGTGTCCATTAAAAATCCATCTCTGATTAAAAGCCCATTAATTCTGGCCATTTCCAATAAGTGTAAGTCTATCCATATTTTCACTAAACAGATCTACTTTGCCAGAGATAAAACAACAGAATAGGCATACCTAATTCGAGCCATGCAAGTTTTTCTTTCTTACTAAATGGGAACGAGAACTTAAAAAATTACTCTCGAGTTTGATGATGCAAGACAAGCATGTCCCATCCATTCATGTACATTTTTTTAAAGAAAGAGCTCATAAAACAAAACTATGCAACAAAATCACCCAAATTAAGAATACCAATGCTTGGTCTAGAAGTTGGCTAACCCTTCAAATTTCAATCTTTTATGTCTTGGACAAACGGAGGCTTTCGTTTGGTATTGCAAGACTGTTTAAAAGGGCGATGTTGACCAGAGTGCTATCAATTATCAGTTAAGCATATAAAACATGCCCAATTCAAATGAGAGTAGGGCAAATGCATTGCAAAGGTGGGTAAAATTATTTACCATGAGATAAGATACCCTAGAGTTTTGGAAACCTCTTTGTTTACTAGTCCGGAGCAACATGTAATCCATTTATAATTTCCTCCTATTCTTCACTTTAGTTTGTATACAAAAAGATGAGAAACATCCACAGAAGACTTGGTAAGGAAAGAACAAAAAAACAAAATTTTGTAATCTATTGTTACTGTGTATGAATGACAAAAATTATCATGAGTTGAAAAGATATCCTCAGTTTAGACCTGCTTAAGATGATGTTATTTTGAATGCTTACACCGCTGGATGGAAGGTAGTTGGACCTTATCTGGTAAGAAAAGCAGGAGGGGGACATCCTTGGGAATGATACCATGCTCTAAAGGACAAAATAAGTGAGGACGTCAACCGTCAGGTCGAATAAAATCGAGTGCTATGTATAAGTACTCCTTTACGCTCACAAGATCGTACTCTCGTCCCCCTTATAATCCCATTGGAAAATATTTCATGACTTTGTAGCACCATTAATACCCAACAAATTTACCAAGACAAGTGCAAACATAGCGGGGTGGCACCGCCACAAGAATAGAAACGATTGCCACAATATTTAAATAGAGAGCATCTCTTTTGTTTATGCATGAATCTGCTTTACAAGAGCAATTAGTATCCTCTTATGCAGCCACAAAATTTTCAGTGGAACATAACACTTAACCCTTCTGGTGAAGTAGCTATGGTCCACCGGGCGGCCCTGACCACAACCAATGAGCCCTCCATATTACAAACAAAAAAAAAATCTATACATATATATTATATCTATTAACAAATACATGGTGTATAGAAATGGACTTTATACCAATGAAAAAATATTGTTGATGAGAAAATGAGAAACAAATAAGATAATACAAGAAGACATAATTGGGAACAAGAAAGTGAAGAGCGCATAGCGTAAAGTACATTTCATGAAGGGAAAAGAGCTTAGCTAAATAANACTCCAAGTAAAAACCCATAGAGAGAAGGTGGAGCACTCACCCACGGTGCGTTAGCATGCAGAACTATCAAGTAAAAACACCCTACTCAGAGAGGAACCAACACCTCATAGAGCCAACACAAGGTAAAATGAAGAGCACCACTTTATGGTAAAAAGCCTAAATGCACTGAAAAATCAAATTATATAAAAGAAATAAAGCTAGTAAAACACTTTGATTTTGATTTAAAGTGAATTTTCATTGTTAATCACTTTTTTTTTAATGACAAAAGGACATATTTTTTCACTTTTTTTTTAATGACAAAAGAACATATTTTTTCATACAAGGAAGTTAATGCTTAAATCACAGCCTTTCATTTAATGTAATTACTAAGAATATTCTGAGCATATGAAATTGTGTCCATTAAAAATCCATCTCTGATTAAAAGCCCATTAATTCTGGCCATTTCCAATAAGTGTAAGTCTATCCATATTTTCACTAAACAGATCTACTTTGCCAGAGATGAAACAACAGAATAGGCATACCTAATTCGAGCCATGCAAGTTTTTCTTGCTTACTAAATGGGAACAAGCACTTAAAAAGATTACTCTCCAAGAGTTTGATGATACAAGACAAGCATGTCCCATCCATTCATGTACATTTTTTTTTAAAAAGAGCTCATAAAACAAAACTATGCAATAAAATCACCCAAATTAAGAATAACAATACTTGGTCTAGAAGTTGGCTAACCCTTTAAATTTCAATCTTTTATGTCTTGGACAAACGAAGGCTTTCGTTTGGTATTGCAAGATTGTTTAAAAGGGTGATGTTGATCAGAGTGCTATCAATTATCAGTTAAGCATACAAAACATACCCAATTCAAATGAGAGTAGGGCAAATGCATTGCAAAGGTGGGTAAAATTATTTACCATGAGATAAGATACCCTAGAGTTTTGGAAACCTCTTTGTTTACTAGTCCAGAGCAACAGGTAATCCATTTATAATTTCCTCCTATTCTTCACTTTATTTTGTATACAAAAAGATGAGAAACATCCACAGAAGACTTGGTAAGGAAAGAACAAAAAACAAAATTTTGTAATCATTTGATTATTGTTACTGTGTATGAATGACAAAAATTATAATGAGTTGAGAAGATATCCTCAGTTTAGGCCTGATTAAGATGATGTTATTTTGAATGCTTACACCACTGGATGGAAGGTAGTTGGACCTTATCTGGTAAGAAAAGAAGGAGGGGGACATCCTTGGGAATGATACCATGCTCAAAAGGACAAAATAAGTGAGGACGTCAACCGTCAGGTCGAATAAAATCGAGTGCTATGTATAAGTACTCCTTTACGCTCACAAGATCGTACTCTCGCCCCCCTTATAATCCCAATGGAAAATATTTCATAACTTTGTAGCACCATTAATACCCAACAAATTTACCAAGACAAATGCAAACATATTGGGGTGGCACCGCCACAAGAATAGAAACGATTGCCACAATCTTTAAATAGAGAGCATCTCTTTTGTTTATGCATGAATCTGCTTTACAAGAGCAATCAATATCCTCTTGTGCAGCCACAAAATTTTCAGTGGAACATAACACTTAACCCTTCTGGTGAAGTAGCTATGGTCCACCGGGCAGCCCTGACCACAACCAATAAGCCCTCCATATTACAAACAAAAAATAGATCTATACATATATATTATATCTATTAACAAATACATGGTGTATAGAAATGGACTTTATACCAATGAAAAAATATTGTTTATGAGAAAATGAGAAACAAATAAGATAATACAAGAAGACATAATTGGGAACAAGAAAGTGAAGAGCGCATAGCGTAAAGTACATTTCATGAAGGGAAAAGAGCTTAGCTAAATAAATTTGAGCAAATCAAGAAGATAAGAAACAAAACAAGAAATCCTAATGGACTCGTAGTATAGTCACATTTACAGTTATAACTAACACTCCCTCTTAAACTCAACACTTAAAAACATCAGCACTGATAATGCCCAAGTGTTATATCTTAAATTCAAAAACGGTTCTTCCTAGTGGCTTTGTAAAAATGTCTATGAGCTCATCTTGTGAGCCACAAAATTGAAATGTGATGTCACCATTATTGACTAGCTCACGTATGAAGTGAAAACGAGTGTCAATGTACTTTCTTTTCTTTTGAAACATGTGGTTTTTGGATAAAGAAATTCCTGAAGTGTTGTCATAGAAGATAGGAGTTGGCTCATTTTCTGTATGTGACATATCATTCAATAGTCTTTGCAGCCACACAACTTGACACAAATCTGACGTAGCAACGACATACTCTGCCTCTGCATAAGATATTGAAACAATGGGTTGCTTCTTTGATGCCCAATAAATCAAGTTTGGGCCCAGGTGAAAAGAATGTCCTGAGGTGCTTTTTCGGTCATCTAGGTTGCTTGCAAAATCACTGTATGTGTAACCAAAGAGATGATTATCTTCAGACTGAGTGTACCATCAGCCAAAATTGAGAGTGCATGTCTCAGAATCCTTTTCGCCATCTTCCAGTGACAATATTTGGGGGATTCCATGAACCTGGAAACAAAATTGGCTGCATACACAATATCAAGCCTAGTTGTTGTAAGATACAACAAACTACCTACCAAACTTTTGTACAAGGTAGAATCTATTGTAGGGCCTTCATCTTGATTGTTAAATTTTGTGCCTAGGGGTATAGGAGTTTCTGCTCGATTGCAATCTTCCATGCAAAATCTTTTGATGATGTGTGTTTCATACTTTTGCTGACAGACAAAAATCCCTTTGGTTGATTGGTCAACCTCAATCCCCCCAAAAATATTTCATTATGCCAAGATATGTCACCTCAAACTCACATTGCATGGCATGTTTAAAGCTGGTTAACTCAATATTTCCAGTATATATCATGTCATCAACATATAAACATACAATCAAAATTTTACCCTGTTTATCTGTTTTGGTGTATAGAGTTGGCTCATTTTGGCTTCTGCTGAAACCACTCTTGATCAGGTAAGTGTCAATTATGTTGTACCAATCTCTTGGAGCTTGCTTTAAACCATAAAATGATTTCTTCAACCGATACACTTTGGCTGGCTTCTCTTTGACTTCAAATCTAGGTGGCTAATCAACATAGACCTCTTCTTCTAAGACACCATTCAAGAAATTTGACTTAACATCCATCTAATATATTTTCCATTTGTGTTGAGTTGCTATGGCTAAGAGAGTCCTTACAGTGTCCAACCTTGCTACTGAGCAAAATTTTCACCATAATCAATGCCTGGTTGTTGTGAGAATCCTTTGGCAACAAGTATTTCCTTGTGTTTTTCAATCTGCCCCTTTTCATTGAGTTTAGTTTTGTAAACCCACTTGACACCAATACTTTTCTTGTGTTTGGGTAGATCAGCAAGATCCCATGTCTTGTTCTTCTCAATGGATTCAATCTCTTGGTTAATGGCTTGAACCCAATGTGGCTCTTTAGCTGCCTCTTTAAAAGATGTAGGTTGACATGACATTAATGCAAAAAATTGTGTTAATCAATATCATCCAACTATTGATGGATTTCTCTCAAGCTTCAAGTTCTCTGATTTTGAAGTTCAAAGGATAAATTTCTACTTGAAGTAGAGTTGTCCTGAGGAATTTCAGGTTGTCTTTTTACCTGAAATCTTGGAAGGGCAGGCTGATGTGTTTTTTGTCTTGAATTTTCTGTGTTTTCAAAAAGTGGCAGCAATGGATTTTGACTGTCCATAGGGAAATTTTCAAACTCAATCCAGAATGGATTGTAGAGTCTGTAGGCTTTGGATGTCTCATTGTAACCAATAAAAATGAATTTCTCACTTCTATAATCAAGTTTCTTTCTAAATTTGGAAGGTATGTGAGTGAATGCTATGCATCCAAATGTCCTTTGGATCTCCATTTTTTCGACCCTAATAGAGTCTTTCCTCTACCTATTTAAACTATCCACAAAACCCCTGATCCTATTTTCTAGAGTGTTCTTAATGAATAGATCTAGATAGCATCTATCTATTAGGGAGGTTAGCTCAAAAAGAGCATATACATTCCAAAAATAGATCATTGCTCAACAACTTAATATTGTATGATCTTTCCAGCATTACATTCGACTCTACAAAACACAGATTAGTTTGATCTAGTCATACATTTCGAGGTCTTTGCATTTCACGAGTCAAACCGAGTAGACACTACCATATTCCCTGGAAAACGTCAAAATTATGATTGTACCAATCTTCATGAAACTTTTAGGATATGATAACAGCAGTAGCTTTGGCAGTTTTATATTTGATCTTTGTGGTAAGAACGACATTATGCCAATAGAGTCTGAAGTTTATTCCTCTGATCTCTTTGAGCAATGCCCTTTGCTCTTTTTTCTTCATCTTGAAACCTTGAATCCTTTCTTGCTGATGAGCACTCCATTGTTCTATATGGACCTTTTCTCTCTTCAACTGTCTCATTGTCTTCTAGAGTTCCTTGATCCTTTCTCTATCAGTTCTTAATTTAACCTTGAATTCGGGGAACTCTTCAGAAGATCCAGGCTCATTCAAATTTATGGCAACCTTGGGTTCTCTCAATTTAACTTGGTATTTAGAAACCAATCCTGAGTTTTGTTCTTCATCAAAAATTGTTGAATCCATGGCTTCAGGAATATCTGATATGTGATCTGAATCTACAAGGTAACCCTTTTTATTTTCAGGGATCTCACTAATACCTTTAGCAATTTCTTTAGCTTTTGCCAATCTGGTTGTAGCTCTTGTTATAGGTCCTATAGATGATGAAACAATATGTTTACCTATTTTTGCTGGTTTCTTATGCAATGGAGGTCTTTTTGCTTTTTTCATGGTACCTGCTTCAGCATCTTCATAGTGATCTTCTATAACTATGATGTTTTCTTCTTTGATTGAGGGATTGAACATAGCTTTGGAATTCAACCTGTATTTGTTGGTAACCCTAGTAGAATTCCTTCTAGGGTTTTGAGACACAGGCACACCTTTATTCTTTGTCCTTTTGACTGCAACGCCTTTTTTACTGGTTGAAGGTGATTCATGCTTGGCTGTAGTTTGAATCATTGTTGAGTATATCTCTGAAATATCGGATATGTCAGATATGTCATCGACATTTTCCCCTGGCCGAAACTTTCCCCAAAAAATTTCATGACATATCCAACACTTTGAAAGTGTCCCGACATTTTTGCCAATGTGTCTTGACACTTTCATTGTGTCCCGACATTTTTTCCAATGTGTCCAACATTTTCCAATATGCCGGCCTGCTTAGTATTTTTGCCGTTAAAGTGTGCGCGAGTGGGGTTTTAGAGGCCACGGGTGCCTTTTTTTGGTCATTATTTCATTTGTGAAGTGTGAGAGAGCTAGAGAGGTGTGAGGAAATCCATTGTGCATCTATCCAAGGAGGAGAAAGCCAAGTATCTTACATCCATTAGCGCCAGCGGAGAGATCAAGATTTCCAGGTATGACAAAAAACGTTTTTATTTTATTTGTTTGAAGTTTGAACTTGAAGATTTGAACTTTGTTTTTTTAATTTTTAGAGTTAGGCTAGGGTTTTCAATGTGTCGCTTCTTGTTGTTTTCAAATGGAAGATGAGCATGTAGATGATTTGGGGGAGGAGGGGGCAACATAGGAAGAGGAGGAGGAGGAGGAGGAGGATGTTCCACTTCCAGTGGATATAAAGGCTGAGGAGGAGATTGGACTTCCAGTGGATCCAATGCCACCACCACCTCCACGAAGAGCTATACTTGGAGTTGGACTTGGGTCCATTGGGACTGGGAGGCAACACACTTTTCCTTCCACCTCATCCCCATCACTTACCACCTCAGATGTAGCATCTGGAGCAGTTGGAGCTTCCACTCCAAGCTCATCTATAGTACCTGCACGATTTCCTACTGGTTCCAAAGGAAAATTGGTGCCCTTTACCCGTAAAAGGGCTAGAGAAGCAACAACACGACAGAGAGGGAATCAATGATTTGAATTTTGGATTCCTATGATCTATCATTTTCATTTTATCATGTACTATTTAGTATCTAGATGCCTCATGATGATTCATCTCATGAGATACATTTATTTTGTTCATTTGATGTGATTTTGTATCTACTATCATCCTATCAGGAACATGTTTCAGAATTTTCAGTTTAGTAACGATATGCGACCACTTGACATCTTATGCATCTTATTTATTGATTTTATTTTCACATTTATGTAGCAAAGTGTTTATTTGATGTTGTTGTTTCTTTACAACTTTAAAAAATTGAAAAAAATGAGTGTTTTTGTATTTTTTTGAGGTCTTGCGACATTTTCCGACATATTCCGACATTTTCCGTCGTTGTTGCTAAGAGGTTACATTCTGGACCCTCGCTGACACTTTCCCCGACACGACATATACAACATTGGTTTGAATATCAAAATCTTCATCTAAATCTTCTTCCCCTTTAACATCTTCCTCATAAAACATTTCGATTTCTGGATCCAATTTCGGTCTTTTACCTCTGTTATTCCTCATCACCCTGATAGCAGGCATTTCTTCTTTAATAGGGGTTTCATCAATTGAAATATTTTGTTTCTATGTAAAAATCTTTTTTCCTTTTCCTTTCTTATGTTTGTTAGACTGTAGGTTAGGATTTAAGGATTGCATGAGCCAGCTCCAAGGTTTTTGTATTTCTCTCAAAGCAGACACGACTAGAGTCTTAATTAAGACCTAAAGAAACAGGATGCTCTTTGCATAGGAGGAGAGTGATTGCACTCTTTTTTACTTCTTTGTCAAGCTTTTGAGTAGAAAGTAAGGAAGATTTAAAGGATAATCACCATTTAGATGCATTAATAACCTAATGTGATAGATATAAATTAGTGAGAATCTTCCTTCACAGGTGATATACCCGTGGATAACGATCAGAGTAGTGTGCCATTCTAGTCTAATCCAGCTGTGAGGAACTCCCTTTATCCAATTCGGATTTTGCTTATCTAGAAGAAAGAATTGATTGACAAACTCTGTAACCACATGCTCCTTCTTCCACCATCATTCTCCTCCAACCACCAATCTGCAAGCTCTGGCAATTGTTTGTTCTGTCACCAACATTAGCAACTTCTCGATCTCCACTTCA
>JZKD02S1697857.1:41812-60232 GCA_000966675.3 Picea glauca
TAGAGATTTTCATGCTTACCTATTTCCTACGCATAAAACCAGGTCTGTCAAATGTTATGTGTGACTTACGGGCCAAAAAAACATGGGGTAGAACACTTCTTTAGCTTTGATATAGCTGGATCTGACTATCCAAGCACAAGATCTACAGAGTTGGAGCTCTGAGCTCTGTTCTTTAGCAATTGTAGCCCCTCTAATGGCAGAATCAGGCTATCTAAGTTTACTCGAGAGCCAAAAAAAAATTGAAGTTCAGCTTCTCATGTGACAGGGGGTTGAGAGCCTCGAACTAGCGAAGTGGAAGATCCTTTGTCCACGTGTCTTCATCGATGGACGGTCCAGATGAACTTCTAGGCTTCGGGCCTTTGGGAGTACTTTACTTACCACTACTTACTTGCTCCTGGAATACGAGATCGCTGAATACGGGGATCGTCTCAGATGTGTCCCCTGCTTGGATCGAAGGACATGAATTGATTATATGTGACTAAGTGTTGTGACCTTGGCTTAACCTTTGAGCACTTATCTCACTTTGCAAGATCGACAGTTGTGTTTTAATGGACCGTGAAGATCAACGACCATGAGTGATTGCGGAAACTCAACTTGCTCACGCTTTAATTTCCTTCCTGATATCCGCATTGTGAAGATGCTCGTCCCTAGTGGGATTGATATCCAACGTTGATCCGTTGATCTAGTAGGATCAACAATCATGAGGTATTGCAGAGTCTCAACTTGCACACGCTTTAATTTTATTCCCGATCTCTACAATGGCTCCCCACTGTCAATCTCCCTTCAATGAGATTTGACAGTCATGACTTAATAATTGCTTGATCTGACGGATTATCTTGCTCTCGTCGAGATCTAACAGATAAAAAAAAAATTTGCCTCTTTTGCGCACTCCTCGTCCTTTCTGAGCTTGATTAATGGCTCAAATCTGTTCTCGTGGCCGATCTTACATCTATTCCTTTGCTTCTTCTGCAAACTTCCTTCTGAAGAAAGAATTTCACGAATCTTTAAATGCGAAAGAATTTCATGAATTCTTTAAATGCTCACAAATCTTTAAGTGTTTCATCCTTTTGTAGCTTTGCTTCCTCGCGCTTGTTGTCTCCAACGATCTTTTGAGCATATTTCAGACTGCTCTCCAAGGTCTGTGAAGAATCTTGTGTCCCATTCTCTCGTCTACGAGACAATCTAAGCTCTGCGCTCTTCTTCTTAGGATCAGACTTCTCTCTAGGCACTGTGAAGAGGCTTACATCCTAAGCTCTGATACCATGAGAAAATGAGAAACAAAGAAGATAATACAGAGAAGACAGAATTGGGAACAAGAAAGTGAAGAGCACATAGTGTCAAGTGCATTTTATTAAGGGAAAAGAGATAAGCTAAATAAGCTCGAGCAAATCAAGAACATCAAGAAAGAAAATAAGAAATCTTAATGGACTCGTACATCTCGCCATAACAGCTCGGCAGTGTACCACATATTGTTGAGGTGTTGAGGTGATAGTTATAACTAACAATTTAAACACTAGTATTGTTAAATGCAGATTTTTATTTTTTGAGACCTTGGTCCCACTTTCCTTCAATACATGAAGGTGACAACTATCGTCCAAAGAGACCAAGCCAATGGATAATTAGCATGGCACAAATGTTAACCATGCAAGTGCCTAACTAGATGGATAATATAATGGAAACCATGCCAAACCAGATGATCGATAACCTTCAGCGATAGCGTGGACATATACTCTAAGTGGGAGCAGCCAGTTCAATTCAGATACAAGGCAACCAGGTCAATTCTCAATTTATTTTGATCCAGTTCCTCGAAAATTGATGTCTACTTTGGAAGCCGAAATCATCAAGAGAACTTATTCCGATTAGACTTTGGAAATACAGACAGAAGGTTTGTGTTTCATAGCCTTGAGTTGTAATGGTATATTTGTTTAATGTATAAAACCATGAGTGGCTCATGCATTGGGACGGAGAAAAACGTATCGGGATTTCGTTTCTTCCTGCATTACTTGCGGTGTCGTTCCTTCTCATAGGCTCCTACTATTGGTGCCAGCCTTGAGCGGGCATGGACGGGCGAGGCGAGTTTACAAGAACGAAGTCAAGTCTATATTATCGTTTAGAATGCCTCGATTATAGAAGCGAGGTTCCCGAATGCAGGCTGCTTCATTTCAGTGATTGAAATTGATAAGAACCGAGTGGAGATGTGGCATTGATGGCGTGAAATGGCTACTGCAATCGGTAGAAATCCGAAACGAACCAGTACTGTAATCATCCATATCTAATTCAATGGAAAACCTCATGGCTTGATTGGCTTCGAGGTTCGATTTTCAGGATTTGTTGTATCGTTCTCTATATCGAGTCATGGTGAACGCAGAAGAGCTTGTGCCGAACTTTTCCACTTTGGAGACGGTCTATGGCGAAGGACCCCTACTTGATGAGGCACAGTTTAATGGTTAAGAACATGTGTTTCCTCTTAAGAGGTCTCAGGTTCAAATCCAGAGGGGGGTAGGGTATGTATACCTTCGTAGACTTTACCAGTCAAATCGCTGGGCAAAGGAGGGTCCCTTATCCCACAAACAAAGGGTCTCATACCCCAATTTAGTGTGCTGGTTTGACCGTGACCTTAAAAATAGATTATTATTATTATTATTAAGAAGCAAACGTTTATGGAACTTTACCGAAAAAAACCCCAAGTATATCCCTGAACTCCGGGTAAATGGATTTGCAAAATATGCTTTTGAATAATGTTATCATAAATCAACACAGGATGAGCTTTTATGTGAACGGAATGCAAAAACATTTATGGCCCTAAAATAAGGGTTTGTAATCTGGGTTTACATGTAAAAAAAACTCGGTGTTGTAAAGATGCTTGTTATTTAAATCCTCAATGGTCGTGAATGAGCAAAGAAGGGTCCATACTTAGTGAATGAGCAAATAAGGTTGCTACCTAACAACAATTAGGTTTGAATCCGGCCTCATGGAAGTAGCTCTTTATCAATGGTATGGGTAGTTGCACCAAGGCTACCAGTCAGTGGCCGGGTCATATATTAGTGGTTGCAACAAAGCTACTTGTACTACATTTAGTATGCATATGAAGAAAGGATTAAAGTATCTATAGACACGTACTTATACACAGACCTATATAGAACAATTGTGCAGGTGGATAAGGACAATTTGGATATGCTCATCAATGACTCAACTTTGATTAGTAAGCTAATTGAATGACTTTCACTAGCATAGAATATATTTAGTATGGTTTTTCAAGCCATGAGTGTGTCGCAATTTTTTTAGTATGGAACATTGTTTGTTTAAATCACTGAAATAAGTGATTATGAGGCATCACCATCATCCAAGTTGACATAAACTTAAGTTATCTAACATTACAAAAAATGCATATGTATTATGTATTTAAGATAGAGTTTACTTATACAAAACATAGGTTATTTAATATAGAAAAAATGCATTTAGCCAATAAGAGCTAAAATTTATTTGTCAATAACATTTTGTCTATGTACAATTTTGAAAAACATAAAATATTATTAATGAAAGACAAAGTAATTGATAATTAATAATAAATCAGCCAATAGAATTCTAACTTTCCTTAACCTTCTTTTTAAAGACTAAAAAAATTATCCTAAGTTTCCTCTCTTAAAAAATAATAATGAAAATAATATAAGGATCGTATTCTGTTTATCTAGTGGATTAGTGCCTAGTGAATATCATTTGTCGTCTATATTTGCTTGCACATAAAAAAGAGGGAAATGAAACCCCAACGGTATGCGACCAATTAATTTACCACCATGTTAAAAAAAAGCTATTCTTAGTTTCTCTCTTTAAAAAAAAAAATATAAGCATCGTTTTAAGTATGTGTCAAAATAATTTGATTCAAGTGTGCATAGTTTTTTTATTAAAATAAAAATATATATAAACATCGTTTTACATTTGTGGGTTAAAATAACCTAAGATTCAAGTGTTAAAAGTAAAAAAATTAGCGTGTTTATTTAGTTTATAGTTTTTTATCAAATTCTACACATATAATAGTGTTGAATGGAGTTTAATATAACAATCTTGAGGGAAACATACATTTATAATAAGTATATAATATGGGACATATTACTAATTATGTGTTATTGAACATATTGTTGATAACAATAAAGATAATTTTTTTCTAAAATTAATATTGTTTTATTAAATTTTAAAGAAAAAACAAAGTAAGAGAATGATAAATATATTATCAAAGTTTTGATGTTAAGATTTTATGGTTGTTGGTATTGTTATAAATACTTTAAAATTGAGATTTAATATATGAATAAACATGAAATTCTAAAAGAAAGATATTTTGATCGTCCATTTTTTTTGTGTAATAAATATGAAAAATTATTTCATCCCATGGAATTTTAGGATTTGTTCAACACCCTAATTCATTATAAAACTAGTCACTTAATTCTTATTTAGCAATGTTGAGTTTCTTGTTTAAGATAGATCTAAAACTAATTTTTTCTTTTAATTTTCTAAATTGAGATTAATAACTTATTCTCTTTAAATTTAAATATGTAAATGAGTGTATATGTATAATTAGAAAGTAAAATATGACTACTAAGTTCTCTTTTACCAAATTAAATATAAAATGGCAAATACACGTTGCCTAATACATTATCCATATTTATTTCTCCATGTATGCATGGTGGGTATTTAACATATTAGAAATGAATATAGTTGTATAATTTCAAAATGAGATATGGTAATTCACATGAAGAGGATGGTCTAAAAAAAAAGGAAAGAGGGTGCCCAACAATGTGTTCACACATGAATGATCTCATGTTCTTAGAAACACACAGAAGTTCATCAACTCCTCAAACTACCATGGAGATTGTCAAATTAACCCGAAGTAGGAATTCCTAAGAACATGTGCACAATACTTTATTGATACATATTCTAGGGTTATTAAATAAGTTAAGGAGATGTATTTTAGGACATCTTGAACAAGGAGTGGAAGACTCTAATGACATGGACATCACAATTGGTTCCAGGTAAATATTTTGATTTAATTTGAATTTTTTTATTTCATAATTTATTTAAAATATAAAAAATAATAAAAAAATAATTTTTTTATTATTAAATTGTAGCACACTTAATTAATTAGAAGTTTGAAGAAAACTTAAATCCAACATCACCACATGAAAACAGACCAAACCCCAATGTAGATTCGGGAAACATAAACATTGAAATTGATGCAAGGTTGAGGTGTCTAAGAACCTTTATACAAGACTTCATAAATACAAGAGATCCCTTACATCTATCACTTGTCACATCCCTAGACATCATTGTCACTTATATTGCAAATTCTCAAGGCCAATTAACAAACATTTATGATTACAAAGACACAATGTTTTAATATTTTAAGATGGGTCTACATAAAAACCAAGTCAAAGACATCAACATTTCAAAACAAGAATTAATGAAAATTGGTATTGACCGTAGAAACGGATTACAACCACCAATCACAAAGAAACACATATGTATGGACTAGTGCACCTACAAGCCATTTTTAGATATTTGGATGGATAGGTGGTTTATGATATTTGAAAAACCTCCCTAAAATAATAGAGATGTGCCTCTATATTTCCTTGGGAAATTATGGGCTATTATTGTTTTAGGTCAGCATGTCAACTTATTTGACATTGGTGAATTCCAAAGGGTGGGTCGTGGGTCCACGCATGATAGAAAAAATGTTAGGCATGACCCATTGCTAGTTCATCAAATATCATTTGTATCTAGGAAATATATGCTCCTCAACATGAGATAAACTAGTATATTTAGCTTCATTGGAGAGATCCAAACTCTATTTCTTCTTGGAAAACCAACAAATTGATTCAAAACCAAGAGAGAAAAGGTATCCCAAGGCATAGGATCACTCATCAAGGTCACCTGAAAGTGGGAATTAGGAAAACCAAGGAGATGAATGTCATCATTGGTTGAGTAGAGAATGCCCATGTAAGGGGTGCCCTTAATATAATGCAAGTTATTCTTAGCAACTTTCCATTGGCTATCATGAGTCTCTTTCATGTAATAGGAACACATACCAATTGCAAAGGAGATATCTAGCCAATAATATTGAACTTGGTTTACTCATAAGTTTGATGTTGTATTAAGCCATCAACCAGGATTCTATCGTCAATGTGGTTTCCTCCACCAATTGGTATGACAAAAAGGGATGAGGTTGAATTCAAGTATTGAATAAATTATCATAATAGATACCCCTAGAAATTAGCACCTAAGTTGAAGAAAATGAGGAATTTATCAGAATAGATTATCATCCAACCTAACATTTAAGTAGAAGGAATTTCATGTTATATAATTTGTCAATGGAAACAATCTCCAAGTTATTATGTTCATTAAAGTGGATATTGAAGAAACCCCTACCATTAAGATCAAATTATAATTTATACCTCATGTTGCATTACACTTTAGAGACTCTTGTCCCCTCTTGATTATGACTAAGTAGATATGATGATTGCTTTAAATTTCCCATTTGTCCATTAAGAATTCCTTAATGACATAGTTTTTTATGGCTAGTCGTTAACCAAAGAATTCCATTAAATTTCAAGTCAACTTGGTTATAATAAAATTTATGTGAAAATCTTAAGTCAATTTCTCTTCTTTTAAGAACTCTACCTTTTTTTGTTATCTTGTTATCTTATTTCAAGTATTCCTAAAGTATGATGGCAATTTTTCCATACACTTTTTTATATAAGATATATTAGAAATGCATGATGTAAGAGACATGTTGTTGAGATACTTTATGCCCTAATAATTTTAGGGTTTACCTTAAGTACCATACTCTAAATGAAAAGAACTATATATATATATATATATATATATATATATATAAGAAAGAAACACTTATTATTAATTATCCATTAAAACTATACACATATATTATAAATATTCCAACCAAGAATCACTATGTATAATGTCTTGAATGCACATCAATTCAAATAATGGAATGGGCCATTTCCATTATTTATAACATCTATCCAAAAAAGATAAAAAAACATCTTAACATTGATTACAAGACATAATAATAAGTATTTGAAGTTCTACCCTGATCTAACTGACATAAGCAGTGAAAACAGAATGAAAAGAAAACATCTAACACCTAAATTCCAGATCATGATGTAGTGTGGAGCAGAAAAACTTAGACATCGACCCTGACTTCAAAGATTAAAAAGATACCAAAAACAACAAGAATGTAAAGATTAAAAACTAACTTCAACATAGGTATATCATGTGCATGCAAATTTATACATACCCTTCTCCAAGTGAAAAAACCTAATAAGACATATTTGCCATAATTGGGCCGATTTGATCTCCAACCAGAGGCCCCTCACATCCATTTCCCATGGTATTGGGAAGCAAACTAGGTACCACGTGCCCATAAACGTTTCTGACAACTGAATTATTTCCAGATTCATAGTAGCCATCTTCCCATCTCAGCATCCTCGAATGTCAATGATGAGAAACAACACCCTTCTTAATTCAACAACAATTTTAAAGACAATTCAATTTAACAAGCAAATATTAACGCCAATACCTTCTACTTAGAAGCAAAATTCACCTAGAATGAAAATATTTATTTGTCATGCATATTTTAGTTAAAATGATCTATACTTACTCCCAATGATTATCTCAAATCCAAGATGGAAAAAGTAAAATACAGTTAAAAACTACAACAACTATCTAACTCGTCAAGCATCACACTTTGGTTCAGGGCTAACAGATATGACTTATTGCAGTTCCATTTTTATAAATAAGCATCGCACTTGTTGTTAAAAATGGTGCTGGAGCAGCACAAAATAATACAACCATAGAACATTTACAATATAAATAACAACAAATAAATATCCATGCCCATCTGCTTTTGTATAGGAGAAGCCTCTCTCTCTTGCTACCCTAAATTTGTCTTTTTCATTCGTGATCTGCAGTAAAAAGAAGCGACTTATCTGGTAANTTATACCCTTGAGAAGAATGGTTGTTATCATATGTTACTGCCAATAGAAGATAAAGGATTCAAGGAAGAAGCTAGTCCTAGTATACTTCTCATGAGTGGGAAGGAACTCTTGAACAAAGTCAAGAAGGAAAAGGAAATGCAGTTTGTTGTGGTAAGGAAGCCTAGAATCCTTCTTACAAGAACTAATATGGATGATTTTATAGTGGAAATTCAAGAATTGCTGGATGAGTTTGTTGATATCGTATTGGATGACTTACCTCACTCCTCACAACCCATCGGGAGTATCAGTAATCATATCGACCTTATTCTAGGATCAAGAATTCCAAATAAAGAAGCTCACATATTGACACCTCAATATAATGAAGAGGTTAAGAATCAAGTCCAATAATTGTTGGATAAAAGTTTGATTAGGGAAAGTTTGATCCCATGCGCAGCATTAACAGTGTTGATTCCAAAAAAATATGAAGGTTAGAGAATGTGCACAGATTCTAGAGCCATCAACAGGATAACCATCGGGTATATATTTCCTTTACCCAGAATGGATGATTTAATGGATTGCTTGAGTGGAGCAAATTATTTTTCCAAGATAGACTTAAAGAGTGGCTATAATTAAATAAGGATGAGAGGGGGAGATGAATGGAAGACAACATTCAAATCAAATGAAGGATTGTATGAGTGGCTTGTTATACCATTTGGCTTAAAAAATGCCCCGAGCACATTCATGAGATTGATGAATGAAGTACTCAAATATTTTATTGGTAAGTTTGTGATTGTGTATTTGGATGATATTCTAGTTTTCAGTAAGATTGAAGGGGAACATTTGAGACTGTTGACAATGGTTTTCAGGAGGTTGCAGCAGGAGAAGTTGTTGATAAATTTGAAAAATGTTATTTCATGAAAACATAACTTATATATCTGGGGTTTGTAATCTCTTCAAATGAGTTGAAGATGGATCCAAAGAAGGTGAGGGAAATTAGAGAATGGCCTTCTCTAAGAAGCATGTTTGAGGTAAGAATTTTTCATGAGTTAGCGAGTTTTTATAGGAAATTCATTAGGAATTTTAGCAATATTTGTGCACCCATACTAGACACCATAAATAAAAAACATAGACCTTTTAATTGGACAGAGAAAGCTGAGAAATGATTCAGAGTATTGAAAGAAAAGATAATATGACAACCGATTTTAGTTTTGCCATATTTTAACAAGATATTTCAGTTAAGATGTGATCCAAGTGGAGTATCCATTGGCGCAGTTCTAAGTCAAGACAATAAGCTTGTTTCTTATTTGAGTGAGAAGATGAATGACTCTAAAAATAAGTATTCCACATATGACAAGGAATTTTATGCTATAATTCAAGATTTGAAAAAATGGAGACATTATCTTATCCCGAAGGAGTTTATATTCTATAGTGACAATCAACCTTTGCATTTTATAACCAGACAAGAGAAATTTAACCCGAAACATTCCAAATGGGTAGAAATCATGCATAATTTTATTTTTTCTATTAAGCATATTAGTGGAAGTGCTAACAAAGTGGCAGATGCTTTGAGCAAGGGATGTTTGATCTTGCGGGAATTTAAAGTGGAGATGGAATTTACAGGGATTTGAACACCTCAAGGAGATGTATCAAGAAGAATCATATTTTAAAGAAGCTTACGAAGCATGTGGAAACCATTTTCTAAGGGATAGAAGTCAGTGGATGGAGTATTTGACCCAATATGGATTGTTGTTCAAAAGCAGCTAATTATGTATCTTGAAATGATCAATGAAGGAAAACCAGTTAAAGGAGAAGCATAGTGGATATTTGGCTAGACATTTCAGCCATGATAAGACATATGTATAGTTGAGTTCTTCGTACCATTGGCCATATATGAGATCTGATGTGAAGATATTCATAGACAGATGCAGAATCTGCCAGTATGTAAAAGGAAAACAACAAAACACTGGACTATATCATCCATTTCATATTCCAGACACGTCGTGGGATGCCATAAGCATGGATTTTGTTTTGGGATTGCCAAGAACCTAGAGGGGAAGTGATTATATATTTGTAGTGGTTGACAGATTTTTGAAGATGGAACATTTCATACCATGTCACAAGACCAGTGATGTTACTCATATAGAAAGTTTGTTTTTCAAAGATATCGTGAGATTACATGGGTTACCTAGAACTATAGTCTCAGACAGAGATACAAAATTCGAGGGACACTTTTGGAGAACTCCATGGAAGAAGTGGGGGACAAATCTGTCCTTCATTTCAGCATATCATCTTTAGACATAACGACAAACTAAGGTGGTGAATCAAAGCTTAGGGAATTTATTGAGGAGTTTGGTCACTGAACAACACACTCAGTGGGATCAAACTTTGCCCCAAGAAGAATTTGCATATAATGACTCATCGAATAGGAGCAATGGAAAGATCGCATTCCAGATAGTATATGGGATGCATCCAAAAGGAATTTCAGAGTTGAGAGACTTGGTACGAGATGAGTTCCGAAGTGCAGGAGTAGAATACTTTGTTGCAGAGATGCAAAAGCTGCACGATCAGATAAAGGGATAGCTACATGATAGAAGCCATAAATACAAGAGACGAATAGACTAGAGGAGAAGACAGGTTCATATTGAGATCTAGGATCAAGTTTTAGTGCATCTGAGGAAAGAGAGATTCCTAAAAGGGAAATACAACAAGTTGAAAATGAAATAGATAGGACCATGTAAAATCCTCATAAAGTTTCTTGCGAACACTTATGAGATTGAACTGCCAGAAGATGTTCGAATATCACTGATATTCAATGTATCAGACATGTACCCTTACAGGGTGGATGATACATGGGATTCGTATGATCAGAAGGAAATCTAGTGGGAGAAGAAGATGCCCACAACAAAGAAGCCACAAATAGAGAAAATTCTAGATCACAGGATTGCTAAGGAGACCAAGAGTAATATTTACTATGAGTATCTAGTGAAATGGAAAGACCATCCAATAGAGGATGCCAGTTGGGCAACTGAACCTGATATTCAAAAAAATTCAAAGACAGTGTAGGAACTCATGGACATGAGTACTTGAATATTTTTTGAGGAGCATCCCCATTGACATTTAAAGAGGCCAAGTGGAGGACAAATGAACAACGAGCACACAAATTTCAAATTGTTTTGAATTCCAAAGGAGAGCGCGCCATCTTAAAATTTTGAAAGCATTGTAATTAAAGCCCTTTTTAATGTTTTGATACTAGATCCATTGTAAACAATCCAGGTGATTGTATTTTCTTTAATACCTGTAGGATTGTATAGATAGTGAGCATCAACTCATATCTAATTGTAAATGCCATTTATTGTAATAAGGATAAGTAGGATAATGTCTTGATTATGACATGATAGCACTAAGGTAGGCTAGAGGGGAAGGTCAAGAAGCCTCTCCATGTATAAATATATGTAACCAATGCCCAAATGAGGATGTTGAAGTTTATTTGGTTTCTGTTGAACATTATTTTGCTGAAGAAAGAGAGAGATTTAGAAGAGTTGTTGAGAGCTTTTTGAAGAACTGTAAGAACTCATGTATATATTTTTTGAATGAATATAAGAAGGGAGATTTGCTTCCAAATGTTTGGTGTTGCTTATATCTGAGTTTGTTGAGAAAATGTTGTGTTTTCTGTTTTATGTCTTTTACATGCCTGTATGTGCATTTCTTAGATAGATGAAGGAACCGTTAATGTTTCTTTAAGTTTCAATTGTTTCTCTTCTGAGAAGTATGGTGCAAGGAGGGCACATATCCATGCAAGGAGTGCGAGGGCAAAGTTTTCTCAGACTCGTTCATCCAAAAGAGAGAGCGTGAACATTTTTGAAGGAATTGTAAGGAGTGCGCAGATACTAAGTGGAGTATAGATCTTGAAGATGACCCATGCAAGGTGTGCATTGGGCCCACACTTAGACAAGTGTTGAGAAAACCTTAGGATAAACCAGGACAAGGAGTGCTCAGGAGGGTCTTAGTAAAATTATTAAGTCTGAAGCTTTTCAAAATTTCATAGGAGCACAAAGGAGTGCACTAGAGGTTTGAATCACCTCAAGCAATCAAGCTCAAGAGAGATAGTGACCACAATCCCTTGGAGGGAAGAGTTTATCTCATTTGAAGGTCAAGTGGACGAGATCTAGTTGGGAAGAGTTGGGATATCTTGTAATTGTTGGATCTAGATAATTAGCACAAGGTTTAACTCTCAAAGCCCTTTGGACTTTGCGAGTTCGGAAGATTGTGTGTGTGGGGAGAAAAAGAGACGAAACTCCTAAAGTTTCGAAGTATGCAACCATTCTGGACTATTCATCAGAGAATACAAGCGTCAATGGATCATGAAGTTTAGAAGACCGACCATCCGGAAGGACGGGAGCATGGTGGTGAAAGTTCATAAGTCTCCTGAAGCTCCAAAGAGAAGAGTAAATCCTCACCATTGATAAACATGAGACGTTTGGTGACAGATACCGTAGCCCAAAGATTCAACACTCTAGAGGAGAAGAGAAGTATTTTAGTTTGGTTTAAAAACTCTCGAAGTCCCAAATCGCGGAGTAAATATCGACCATCGGTCGGAGAGGGACATGTTTAAGGAAGATTTAACCTTTGCTAGTCCGAGGTTCAGAGATTGTAAAGGGTTGTGATGAAGAAACTCTCGAAGTCCCGAAGCCTGAAAAAGATCTGAGTCATCCATCCGCCAGAACGTGGGAACCGTCAATTGTGATCCTTCATGAGTTTGCTAGTCTGACGCTCCAAAGGATTGAGTGTGTTAACCATATTTAACTCTCGAAGCCCAGATTCCTGTAGTGGATCATGATCGTCGGTTGCTGGAAACACAGGATTCGAAGATTGAGGCCCTTCATGAGTTCGTCGATTCAACACTCTGGGGGATTTGAGGTGTGGTGCTTCAAAAATATCTAAAGTTCGAAGCTGCGGAGCTCACGGGAGTTGTCAATCTAAGGCAAGCCTTAGAACCTTCTGATCTATGGGTTTGGAGTTTGGCACTGTGGGGATATAACATGTTGGAACAGGAAAAATGTCCAAATCCTGAAACATCAATCTTCCTTCCAACTGTGATATTACGATAGGTGTTGTGGACCGTTGTAAATATGCTTGTTATTTAAATCCTCAATGGTCGTGAATGAGCAAAGAAGGGTCCATACTTAGTGAATGAGCAAATAAGGTTGCTACCTAACAACAATTTGGCCTCATGGAAGTAGCTCTTTATCAATGGCCTACATATGGGTAGTTGCACCAAGGCTACCAGTCAGTGGTCGGGTCATATATTAGTGGTTGCAACAAAGCTACTTGTACTACATTTATTATGCATATGAAGAAAGGATTAAAGTATCTATAGACACGTACTTATACAGAGACTAATATAGAACAATTGTGCAGGTAGATAAGGACAATCTGGATATGCTCATCAATGACTCAACTTTGATTGGTAAGCTAATTAAATGACTTTCACTAACATATAATATATTTAGTATGGTTTTTCAAGCCATGAGTGTGTTGCAATTTTTTCTAGTATGGAGCATTGTTTTTTTAAATCCCTGACATAAGTTACTATGAGGCATCACCATCATCCAAGTTTCCATAAACTTAGGTTATTTAACTATAAAAAAATGCATATGCATTATATATTTATGGTAGAGTTTACTTACACAAAACATAGGTTATCTAATATTAAAAAAACTGCATCTAGTTAATAAGAGCTAAAATTTGTTTGCTAATAACATTTTGTCTATGTACAATTTTGAAAAACATAAAATATAATTTTGAAAAACATAAAATATAATTTTGAAAAACATAAAATATTATTAGTGAAAGACAAAGTAATTGGTAATCAATAATAAATCAATCACTAGAATTCTAACTTTCCTAACCTTCTTTTTAAAGACTAAAAAAGTTATCCTTAGTTTCCTCTCTTAAAAAAATAATAATGAAAATATTATAAGGATCGTATTCTCTTTATTTAGTGGATTAGTGCCTAGTGAATATCATTTGCCGTCTATATTTGCTTGCACATAAAAAAGAGGAAAATGAAACCACAACGGTATGAGACCAATTAATTTACCACCATGTCCAAAAAAAATCGTATTCTCTTTATTTAGTGGATTAGTGCCTAGTGAATATCATTTGCCGTCTATATTTGCTTGCACATAAAAAAGAGGGAAATGAAACCACAACGGTATGAGACCAATTAATTTACCACCATGTCCAAAAAAAAAGCTATCCTTAGTTTCTCTTAAAATAAAAAATAAAATTTAAGCATCGTTTTAAGTCTGTGTCAAAATAACCTAAGATTCAAGTGTGCATAGCTTTTTTATTAAAATAAAAATATATATAAATATCGTTTTAAGTTTGTGGGTTAAAATAACCTAAGATTCAAGTGTGTAGCAAATTTGCACACTTGAATCTTAGGTTTATTATTAGAGAAAGAAATCAAAGAAAACTAAGTAAAAATTATGATTTAAGAGATAAGTTAAAGAAAAGTAAAAAAATTAGAGTGTTTATTTATTTTACAATTTTCTATCAAACTCTACACATATAATAGTGTTAAATGGAGTTTAATATAACAATCTTGAGGGAAACATATATTTATAATAAGTATATAATATGGGACATATTACTAATTATGTGTTATTGAAACTCTACACATATAATAGTGTTAAATGGAGTTTAATATAACAATCTTGAGGGAAACATATATTTATAATAAGTATATAATATGGGACATATTACTAATTATGTGTTATTGAATATATTGTTGATAACAATAATGATAATTTTTTTCTAAAATTATTGATACATGATAACTTTCCTAAGAACATGTGCGCAATACTTTATTGGTACATATTTTAGAGTTATTAAATAAATTAAGGAGATGTATTTTAGGACATATTGAACAAGGAGTGGAAGACTCTAGTGACATGGACATCACAATTGGTTTTATTTTGATTTAATTTGAATTTTTTTATTTCATAATTTCTTTAAAATATAAAAAATAATTAAAAATAAATTTTCCATTATTAAATTGTAGCACACTTAATTAATTTGAAGTTTAAAGAAAACTTGAACTCAACATCACCATATGAAAACAGACCAAATCCCAATGTAGATTTGGGAAACATAAACATTGAAATTGATGCAGGTTTGAGGTGTCTAAGAACCTTTATACAAGACTTCAAAAATACGAGAGAGCCCTTACATCTATCACTTGTCACATCCCTAGACATCAGTGTTACTTATATTGCAAATTCTCAAGGCCAATTAACAAACATTTATGATTACAAAGACACAATGTTTTAACATTTTAAGATGGGTCTAGATAAAAACCAAGTCAAAGACATCAACATTTCAAAACAAGAATTAATGAAAAATTTTATTGACCAGAGAAATGGATTACAACCACCAATCACAAAGAAACACATATGTATGGACTAGTGCACCTACAAGCCATTTTTAGATATTTGGATGGATAGGTGGTTTATGATATTTGAAAAATCTCCCTAAAATAATAGGGATGTGTATCTATATTTCCATGGGAAATTATGGGCTATGATTGTCTTAGGTCAGCATGTCAACTTATTTGACATTGGTGAATTCCAAAGGGTGGGTCGTGGGTCCACGCATGATAGAAAAAATGTTAGGCATGACCCATTTCTAGTTGATCAAATATCATTTGTATCTAGGAAATATATGCTCCTCGACATGAGATAAACTAGTATATTTAGATTCATTGGAGAGATCCAAACTCTATTTCTTCTTGGAAAACCAACAAATTGATCCAAAACCAAGAGAGAAAAGGTATCCCAAGGCATAGGATCACTCATCAATATCAGCTGAAAGTGGGAATTAGGAAAACCAAGGAGATGAATGTCATCATTGGTTGAGTAGAGAATTCCCATGTAAGGGGTGTCCTTAATATAATGCAAGTTATTCTTAGCAACTTTCCATTGGCTATCATGAGTCTCTTTCATGTAATAGGAACACATATCAATTGCAAAGGAGATATCTAGTCAATAATATTGAACTTGGTTTACTCATAAGTTTGATGGTGTATTAAGCCATCAACCAGGATTCTATTGTCATTGTGATTTCCTCCACCAATTGGTATGACAAAAAGGTATGAGGTTGAATTCAAGTATTGAACAAATTATCATAATAGATACCCCTAAAAATTAGCACCTAAGTTGAAGAAAATGATGAATTTATCAGAATAGATTCTCATCCAACCTAACATCTAAATAGAAGGAATTTCATGTTATATAATTTGTCGATAGAAACAATCTCCAAGTTATTATGTTCATTGAAGTGGATATTGAAAAAACCCCTACCATTAAGATCAAATTATAATTTATACCTCATGTTGCATTAAACTTTAGAGACTCTTGTCCCCTCTTGATTATGACCAAGTAGATATGATGATTGCTTTAAATTTCCTATTTGTCGAATTTCTTAATGACATAGTCTTTTATGGTTAGTCATTAACCAAAGAATTCCAATAAATCTCAAGTCAACTTGGTTATAATAAAATTTATGTGAAAATCTTAAGTCATTTTCTCTTCTTTTTAGAAATCTACTTTTTTGTTATCTTATTTCAAGTATTCCTAAAGTATGATGGCAATTTTTTCATACACTTTTTTTAATATAAAATATATTAAAAATGCATGAGGTAAGAGACATGTTGTTGAGAGACCTTATACCCTAATAATTTTAGGTTTTACATTAAGTACCATACTCTAAATGAATATATATATATATATATATATATATATATATATATATATATTCCAATTTCTCATTTTATATTATATAGGAAGGAAACACTTATTATTAATTACCCATTAAAACTATACACATATATTATAAAGATTCCAATCAAGAATCACTATGTATAATGTCTTGAATTTACATCAGTTCAAATAATGGAATGGGCCATTTCCATTATTTATAACATCTACCCAAAAAAGATAAAAAAACATCTTAACATTGATTACAAGCCATAAATAATAACTATTTGAAGCTCTACCCTGATCTAATTGACATAAGCAGTGAAAACAGAATGAAAAGAAAACATCTAACACCTAAATCCTAGATCATGATATAGTGTGGAGCAAAAAAACTTAGACATCAACTCTGACTTCAAAGATTGAAAAGATGCCAAAACAACAAGAATGTAAAGATTAAAAACTAACTTCAACATAGGTATATCATGTGCATGCAAATTTATACATACCCTTCTCCAAGTGAAAAAACCTAATAAGACATATTTTTCATAATTGGGCCGATTTGATCCCCAACAGATTACTTGTCTTGACTAGAGGCCCCCTCACATCCATTTCCCATGGTATTGGGAAGCAAACTAGGTACCACATGCCCAGAAACGTTTGTGACAAGTGAACTATTTCCAGATTCGTAGTAGCCATCTTCCCATCTCAGTATCCTCGAATGTCAATGATGAGAAACAACACCTTCTTAATTCAACAACAATTTTAAAGACAATTCAATTTAACAAGCAAATATTAACGCCAATACCTTCTACTTAGAAGCAAAATTCACATAGAATGAAAATATTTATTTGTTAGGCATATTTTAGTTAAAATGATCTATACTTACTCCCAATGATTATCTCAAACTCAAGATGGAAAAAGTAAAATACAGATAAAAACTACAACAACTATCTAACTTGCAAAATTCACCTAGAATGAAAATATTTATTTGTTATGCATATTTTAGTTAAAATGATCTATACTTACTCCCAATGATTATCTCAAACCCAAGATGGAAAAAGTAAAATACAGATAAAAACATCACACTTTGGTTCAGGGCTAACAGATATGACTTATTGTAGTTCCATTTTTATAAATAAGCATCACACTTAATACAACCATAGAACATTTACAATATAAACAAGGGCAGCACGCTGCATGTACTGCCTTGAGAACTTTAGTTGTTAGTGTCTGCACGGCTTATATAAATAATATTCAGACATTTCCTTAGTTATTCGAAAAGAATGAGATCTGTACTTCCCATGATCTTTATAATAATTAAAAAAGTAAAGACATCTCAATGTTTCTTATATTTTAAAATATGACTTAAAAGTTTAAAAATTACTACATACAAATTTCTATAAAATTATACTAAAAAATTAAAAAATGTTAATAAATGTAAAATTATTGAAATTGAAAGATTAAAAAAAATATTAATAAATGTAAAATTATTGAAATTAAAAAATTAAAAAAATATTAAGAAATGTAAAATTATTGAAATTTTAATAAGCTTAAAAAAGTGGACATTTAAAATTTAAATTTTTACCTCATTTGAAAAAACAATACAATATTACATTATATTGCATTACATTATATTAGTTTTTTTGTGGTCTTGTCTTTTCTCATTAATTTAAGGT